>PVJH01033538.1:0-21473 GCA_004026705.1 Nesogale talazaci | reverse complement strand
ACAGACTAGACTCCACCCCAACATTTCAATCATAAAATTAACATAAACACATGACTGCCACATCCAGTTTACTTAATCATATATAAATTGGATACTTAGGTTATTTTTTGTTATTACATTCAATACTATCGTGAAAATCAGTATGTATATTCATATATAGTATGCAGGAATTTCCCTAGAGCAGAAAACTAAATCACAGCTTTCACTGTGAATACACAGTGTTGGAGGATTTAGAAATGTCTTTCTCTACACTTATTTTTATTGGTATTGTTGCTATCCTTTGGTAACAGTAAAAAAAACCTCTTTCTCATTTTAGGAGACTCTAGTCAGCTAAAGGAAGCTAACAAGGGGGCGAATCATACTTTGGTGAGATAATAGATTTCACAAGAGGCGGTCCATTTGATAGAGTAATTATTATTTTCCAGATGTACAGATACAGACATTAGTCTAGGAAGCATGAGGGAAAGAAGATAACTATATTTCAAAAAGCAAACTGTACCCCTTAATTATGTGGCATTTAAAAGCCCTATATTTGTTAAATGGCACTTGCTGTGTGGTTTCCATAATGTTGTCTTCCTTTTAAAGAAACTATTAAAATACTATTTCTTTGGAATGAAATTATGCTTTTAGAGAAAAAATTTGCTCAAATATATGTAGTAGAAAATGTATCAGTTGGTCTTCCATGTGATAATTTATGATAACTGTGTTTCAGTCACAAAATTGCTTTCTTAAAAGTCTTTAGCACTAATGTTCACAGAAATTACTGCACAAGTCAAAAATAACTACAGAAGTAACCTACCATTTCTTCACATATATATTTAAATATGAATATATATATTTATCCCATAGAGAGTGCCTTCTGACCTTAAACACTCTTCTTCTAGCACTGCCTCTGACTATATTCTGCTTCTATCCAGTGTGCCTGCAGTATTTGGCAATGTGTTGATGTTATGCTTAAGATTTTCAAAAGTTAATTCCTCTGAAGTATACAGTCAATTTCTTCTTCCTAGTCTGTTCTTAGACTAGAAGTTTTGCCGATGTCTGTTCACTTTGAGTGACCCTGCTGGCATTTGAAATTCCAGAGGCATATCTTCTAGCATCACAGCAACATATAAGACAAACGGAAAGGACAAGTGTGGATCAGATTGTTAGGAAAAGAAAACTATCTAATTTTTTAATACAAACTATTACAAACAAAATAAAAATTCATTCATCTCTGAAATAAAGGAAACACTGATTTCTATATTTATTTTCATCAATGCAAGAGACATTAACTAGGAGACAATGAAATTGAAATGGTTCTCCCTTAGAATTTGAAAATTTAATTTCTACAAGTATATATGTAAACTTTACACACAAGTACTTTATTGATTATAATGGTACAGTTTCATTGAGTAAATTACTAAATACAAGCTTAAATCAAAACACAGAAGAAAGCTATTTCACCTTTACATAAGAATTGTGATGGAATTTCTTTGTTGTGAGGAAGCTCTTGCAGGCTTAGGTCTTTCAGAGCAGAAAAGGGGAAAACATTTTTCGCTTGGTGTTTGCTGTTTCTCAGTGGACCCCCAATTCACAGTGACACTAGGCCTGTTGTCATCTGTAGAGTTTTCCCTGGCTCAACCGTGCTGAAGTAGACCTCCAAGCCTTTTTGCCTTCTTTGTCTGATCCTCGAAGCCCTGCTAAAGTCTGTTCATCAACATTGTAACTCCTGCCACTACCAACAGAGAGTGGTGATCACGAAATCAGTCTTACTTGATGGGAATATTTGCTAAGAATTCATAGATATTAAATTTCCGACAAGCCAGAAGGAGTTTCCTCACAAACTATTTATTTATTTATTTGGTAAAATAATTTGGGATTCACTACATCTTTGAAATGGAATAAAGTTTTACTATCATATATCACATTCTAAATTTGTTTTCAATGTTAATACTTTGGACTTCACTTCTCAGAACAAAACCTATGCAATGCCTTTATTTTCATGCTAGAATGATTTCATAAACACAAATTCACAACCTCTTTTGAAGACAAATTACCCCGACTATAAAAATGACAACTGCCCTAAGAATTGTGTATGATTCCATAGCTTCCTACTATCGCTCCTGATTTCTGGATATGTATAATCTTTGAATATAGAATAGGTCCAGTGCAATTGCTTGCAAAAGATTATCCTTCTTAATTTATTCAATTAATGTTTGTGCCAGCACTGTGTTCTCAAGTTTGGGAATATGAATTAAATGATGAATAGATCAGAAATCTTGACCTCGTGGAATCTAGAGTAAAGGTGTTGGTGATTAAGCTGCAGTCTGCCAGTCCTGACAGAGCTGAAAGAGCCCCCTCATGTGCAAACACATTATTTTGATACTCCTTAATGACTGACCAGGAAATGAACACCTCTTTAAGAAATTGTCTTGAAAGAAACCATCCTAAGTCTAAATAAAATAAAAAATATAAAATCATTGCCTATAGTAAACCTCTTGTTCTAAAATGAATGATTGTGGTATAAGATTCCCTACGCGAACACGTTCTCCCCGTTAGTCAAACAACTGAAATGAACAAGTGAATTACAGCCTTCTCCTGGTGGTCCATCAAGTGCAGTTTCTGGCATGAGGTCTTTTGAAATAGCTTATTCTAAAAAGATTCACTCCAAAAAGAGATTTGAGAAAGCTTATAAGAAGGGATTTCATGCAGTGATTTCTTTTAAACATTTTAACAAAGGAAAACTAGGCAAATAAAATAACTCTGAGGATTATTGCATTTGCTTTGCTTAAACTGAAACTTTTACTTTCAATTTATTTTACGTCTGGGAAAACTAAAAGCATATTCTGCTGCAAAGCTCCTTTAAAAGAGGAAGCCAAAATGTGAAGAAATTAAAAGTTAAGGGATCAGCAATTAAGTCCTATGTTTTGATGAAAAAAGAAAGAAAGTGAGTTCTGAAGCGAATGCTCTCTCAGTTTGGTGCTTACTAGTTTTTCCCAAGAACAACGTTTTATGTAGCTGGAATATTGGATCCAAAACCCATCTTCTGGTACGGTATTTTCATTCTTTTTTTCTGCTTTAGAATTTCCATAGCTCTAGGTTTGTTTTCTTTCTTTTTTTTTTTTTCCACTAAATAAATTCACTGTAGTCAACACCTCATTCTAGCCCACATTTCTGACACTCTACGACTCCATTCCAGCTGCCCCCCGGCCCTTGCTGAATCCACTGAGCTCTGCTATTCCTCTTGCTGCTGGGCTCCACGCCTATCTCTTCATCACTTCTTCCCCAGGCGAGCAGAGCTGCTAGTTTCCTCTGAAGAGCAATGACATCACAATGTTTATTTGGATCTAGCATATGTTTATGAGGTCAGCATGCTTTCAACGCAGATTTTCAGTGAGAGAAAGGGCTCTTCAAGGAAATGGGTGGATATAATGGCCCTTCAATGGACTCCAGCTTTGCAAAGATTGTGAGGACAGTGAGGGATCCACAAGGTTTCTATCTGAAACTCAGAACAGACCCACTTTCACCCAGGGGACTATAATGAAAAGTGAATCTCTATAGGACTTAGGGCTTACAAATCTATATAGGATTTGTAAATCTTTTCAATATCAAAGAAGCCTTATTGCTTTATCACCATACATTTCTAAAACTCCATCCTTTCCTACTTCACTTACAGTGCTTTGATTTTCTCCAAGTGTTTTGATAATCTCTCCCATAGTATGCACTTACTTGCTGCTAGTTCTTAGACTAGGGCCTTGCAAAAGTAGGTACTCATTATTTAATTAGTCTGTTGAATTCATGAATTAATTTCTTAGAAATCTTAGCATGAAATCCTAGAATCTAGCCACTTTGTTTCTTATATCATTAATGCATTATTAAAGTAATTTGACATACCATATTCACTCAAAGTATTTCTGCCAAGCTAATAAATAAAATTTTAAATAGCTCATTATTGTGTTAATGGTATAAACTTACTGTAAAAAATTATTCTCTGATTATGTCATTGTGTAAATTAATTGAATAATATTTAATGCATTATTATTCCTTAATAGCTAGTAAAAATTTGCAGCTTAATTTGTTAATATGAACTGAGTGAAACATAGTTCTCCAAATACATTAAAAATTCTTTCACATAATTTTACTTTTCTTTATAAATATGATAAAGCAAAACTTGAAAAGAAGACCAAAGAATTTTCAAAACAAGTTTTGTGTACTGTATGAGAAGAACATTTCAGGAAGAGGAATAGCATGAATAAAACCTGGCTCAGGAACATGCTAAGTGCTTCTATATTTCTTTCTTCTCTTTTTTTAATCATTCTTATTGGCACCTAATACACATATAAAATTTGATAGTTCAACCATTCAATCATCTTACGAATAATTGTACAATCATTACCACAATCAATTTTAGAATAGTATTTCTATATTTCTCAGAATAATTGGTTTAGAATTGATTAGGTGAATAAAACTTATAATAAATGAATCAACATATGAAGTATAGTTATTATAGAGACTTAAGATTCTACAGTGGAAAAAAAGATTCTACTGTGAATAAAATTAAATTCTATTTTGAGTACTGTACAAAAATCCACATAGATTCCACCTCATGGAGATACTATTGTTTTGGGAAGAGAAAACCTTGATGGGACCAGGAATTCTCAGCTTGCTCCAGGAAGGTGAAAGGTCGGTTGGAGTCATATGCAGTGTAGTCACCCAGTGCCGATTTCACAGTGCTATTGGTACTCCTGCATCTACTCAAGAATGGGTTTATCTAAAGGATGGTGAGCTAATTTCCTTTTTTAAAAAAGAAACTCCTTTTTTAAAAAAATCATTTTATTGAGGGCTCATACAACTCTTATCACAATCCACCCATAAGCCCACTGTGTGTCAAGCACATTTATACATACGTTGCCCTCATCATTTTCAAAACATTTGTTTTCTACTTAAGCCCTTGGTACTGCCTACTTATTTTCCCCTCCTTTCCCACTCCCCCTTAACTCATGAACCCTTGATAACTCATAAACTATTATTATTTTGTCATATATTACACTGTCTGATGTCTCCCTTCACCCATTTCCCCATTGTCTGTATCCCAGAGGAGAAATTATATGTAGATCCTTATAATTGGTTCCCACTTTCTACCCCACCTTCCCTCCATCCTCCTGGTATCGCCGCTCTCACCACTGGTCCTGAAGGGGTAATCTCTCCTGGATCCCCTGTGTTTCTGGTTCTTATCTGTACCAGTGTACATCCTCTGGTTTGATGAAACATATAATTTTCCTCTAGTCCTTCAATGCTTCCAAACCCCACCCCCACTATCTTGATTCCCAAGGTTGATTTACTTTTTAAAAGCTCATTTAAACTTGTAGACAGGGCCATGATGTTTAGTTAAAAACCATGAAAAAGGTTAATAGATGTAGGCTCCAACTTAAGACAGATTGGAATTTTGAGAAACCATGCTGAGCTTTTTTTCATATTCTGTACAACTTATTAATTCAAGAATGTACTACATACAATGTTGCAGAATGTAATTTGTTATATCATCTTTTTCATATGCTCAACATTCAGATTTATAGGGACATGAATTGACTCCATGGCAGTTATTTTATTAATAATAATAGTAAATCACACAAAAAGAGGTGTTAGAAGTTCAAAAACAAGCAACCAAATTGAAGTGAAGGTATATGGTTGTAGGGATGTAGGGAAGACCAATATCCCCTTACAATCCTTCTCAGAAGATCCAGGTATAAAGATGAAAATTCCAGGATGTGATATAACAGTGATGAATCATATAATCAACTTCAATTCTTTACTATTTCCCCCTTAATATTATGGTGGTTAATTGTTTCACATCATTAACCATAAATTTGCATATGCTCATATGTATATATCAGATAGTTCAATACATACAAATTAAGATAGATAACCCTTCAGAAACAGTCATAAGAGTAATGGATACCTGGTAGTGCAAAAAGGAAAGTGGGTGGGGTAGGAAACTGATCACATTGATGACCATATTACCCTCTCAAAGGGATCAAACAACAGAATTGGAAGTGAATGCATGTAATGGATCTTATACGATATGGCAAACAGCACACAAACAAAACTATGATAAGGTAAAAAAGTAAAATAAGAATAAGAGTTCTGGGTGAGTATGGTGCTGGAGGAAGAAGCTATAGGGAGCTGCTATCAAGGAGCTCAAAAAAAATTGAAACCGATTGTGGTAGCAATTTTACAATACTGTTTGTTGTAGTTGAACTATGGATTGCGCTGATATTTGAAAATGCTTCCAATAAGATTATTAAGCATTAAAAATAAATATAAAATTTCCCCAACCCATGAGAGAAGAAACAGAAGGGAAGAAAAATAAGAAACAGCTAAAACAATATTTGCATTAAAATAAAGCAGAAAAAAGCAAATGTAAGGACCCAGTAACATGTGTGGAAGGCATGGTTTCAGTGGTAATGATATCCTCTTTTCAAGGCTGATGTTCCTGCTGCTGGACTATAGGGACAAAGTGGAATTAGCAATGAAAGTAAGAGTATTAGTTGTCAGGCTCAAAGCTTAGGATCCCCAAGGAAGTAATAGATGTGGTGAACACCTATGGAATGTATATAAATAGTCTGATAAAATAGAAGCTATGTGATGTATGCCCCTGCTCCCAAACAAAACAAAATAAACAGAATCAAATTTAAATACTTTTATTTGTTTCCATTTAAATAGATAGAAAATAGTATTATAGAAAATATTAATCCAAGACAATGTGATTTGGCTGGTCATTAATTTGGATTTTATAGAGTGAATATTAAGGACGTTGTTAAGTGCAGGACATTGCAAATCAATCCACCGTGAAATATGCTTGTAGCCAAAGTATCCATTTGGCTGTTCTCTAAAACAATGTTTAACCAGCCTCATCACCCTAGATATTTCCCAAGTGCTATGCATGGGCATGGGAATAAGAAAAAGTTCTTATGTAATGTCTTTCCAAATAATTTACTTTCCTATTATTGAGTTTCTTGAGAAAAACATAATTTTTTGCTTGCTTTTTTCTTTGTAATGCTTTCACTTCTGTGTTGTTTTGCATAGTTCTGATATGACAAAGTTTAGTGCAAATCAGAATCACAGTTATTTCCTTTTGAGTTCTGTCAATGAAATCTTGATTTCTAGCAAAAGGCAAGTCATATTTTTCAGAACATTGTTGGTGTCATCTTAGATGTTTCTTAAATTTCTGTATTTAAAGTTGGAAGTATGTGATGCCCCCCCAAAAAAACCCCAAAAAACAAAAACAAATAAAGTTGGAAGCATGTTTCTAGTTTGCCTATAAGCTATGATTAACAGATAACAATAAGTGCTTTAATAGGGCCACAGTTAAAGTTTTCAAATTAGAAAGAAAATATTGAATATATTACACATATTTAATTACCAAATATATAAGATGATAAATCCAGGTGTTCTTTTTAAGGGCTGAAAAATTAAAATACTCCAAAATCAAACTCACCGTCATCAAGTCAATGCTAATTCAGAGACCTGCTGTGGGCTTCTGAGACTGTGCGTGGTTATGGGAGTAGAAACCCTCATCTTTCTCCCACAAAGTATTAAGCTAGAACAGCATCTTTTTTCTCATTCTAGCTAGTGCTGAGAAATTTTTAAATGAACATTAATACATGAGGGAATACCCCCCAAAAATGGAATTATTTTTCAAATCTAGGTATTCAGTTTCTATTTTTATCAAACCATGTTATCACCTTCAAAGGATTCTCCATTATACTTAATACAGCTTTCAAATCTTATTCAATTCTTGGAAATATTTTTCAAACTCATCTGTTTGGATGGCCAACAACACTATCTTTGTTTTTAACCTCACATCTTCTAAGTCCTCAAATAGCTGTCCTTTCATATCTCTCTTTGTTTGCTGAAACAAAAAGGAGTCTCACTAAGCTAGGTCCTGAGAGTAAGATGCATGAGGTCAAAAGGCATACTGCTTTTTGCCAAACACTGATGCACTGAGATGGTTGCATGAGCAAATGCACCCTAGTGGCAAAACCAGATCCCTGTGTTCCAAAAATCAGGAGTATTTTTGTCACGTACTGTTACACAATCTTTCCAGAATCTCTAAATAGAAAACTTGATTAACTGGTGGACAGTCTGACCTGGTGGAAAAAAACTCCCAATGCACTACAAGTTGATATTTTCCTCCATTTGGGAAATTAACAGATGTCTAGAAAAAGGTTTGTCATCAATCCACTTGTACACGAGTTTTTATAATAGCTCTGTTCTTATAAGCCATGCTCAACATCACAGCAGTTTCTGTGGCATTTTTCCTGAGCATAAAACAAGATTTAACAGTCACACACTATCCTCTCAAATTGGTCATCACAAAAGACAAGGTTCTAGCAAAACCACTTTCATGAAAAAATTCACTGTGACCAGAAAGAACCTTCCCGGGTAATGCCATTGAGTGCGCTATATCAGAAAAAGTTGATGGATACTCACTTGGTGGGAAAAAGGTGTACATTGAAAGCTCTTCCCAGCAGAGCTTCTTTTGTATTTTCAAAGGTAAGTTGCTAATACCTGTATAACTACACATCTGTAAATCAGGATTCTGTATAAGAAAAATGCCCACAAAAAATTCATGAACACTGGTGGAGATCTACATGCATTCTTCCATTTCACCCTACACTAAGAAAGAGATGAGAAGAAGGAGGCCATGCATCCCAAGTTACAGAAAGGTCTGTGAGCACTTTGCCGTGACACCAGAAAATACATTCTGTCACATACCACAGGAAATAAAAAGTACATTTCTGGGATTTAAAAATGCTTTCTTTTTTTTTCTGCGAGAAAAATCCCATTAAAGTAGATTTAAATTACTTCATAAGGGAGTAGATGATAGTGTCAACTGCCATAAACATGGAATATATTTCCCTACTTCTCATTTCATTACTTTTGTATCAAATTCTATGACTTTTGTTTATGATCAATAACCAATTTCTTCAAGGAACACTAAAAGGTTGCAAACCAGTTTGTTCACAGTAATGAAGATTTACTGGAGAGTGAGCCATTTGTATTTAAATTAGTTCATTGAATCATCAATTTTCAGAAGCCCTGATAGACTTGCTGTATTTTTCATTGTCCTTTGACTAACTGAGAATAGGGTTCATATTCCCATTTAAGGAAAATATCAATTTTAGTTTATACATCCCATTTTCTCTCATTAAAATGCAATTTTTGGAATTAGGATTAAATATGTTCACTAGTAGTTAACTGATGTATAAACTCAACTGACAAAAATAGCAGAGATGGAATGGCTGATTACTAGCATAGTATTACATGATTAGCAATGATAAACTTTGGGAAATTCATTTATTTATTTTAGATTCTTACATATAGAATATGGTACATAAATATTTATTAACTATATTAATAAAATATTTACCACCTTCTTAATGACAATTTTTTATTTGAATTATTCAGTCAGAAAATTTATATAATTTGTTGACATCATCTCTTCAAATATGTGTTTCTTTTAAATAATCGTTCACAAAGCTTTGCATTCTTTCAAATTGTGGAAAAATTGTGTATTTGTTTTGGAAAATACAATGCTTATCATTATCATATGTATTTTCTTAAAATGTATATCCTTATTCATGTCGTTGTATGTGACTAAGATTTTACTTATGATATTTAGAATTTTTTAGTCCTCTAATTATTATAAGTTTATGAAATTGATTAGTAACTACAGTTAGATAGCAAAGCTGTTCTTTAGGCATAGATTTTTAGCCTCAAAATCTCCCATCCTGTCCCCCTGAGAAAGGCCGTTTACTATTTTCTAAGCATTGCTTCTATGTTACTCTCAGTGTTACTATTTTTACTGACAGTCAACTTTTGGACTAACTTGTCTAAAATTCTTTCTGTGTGAATATTTGAAATGTCCTACTTTTTAGCGCTGTATTTTACATAACTGTAAGCCCAATGCGTTCCTATCCAGAACATAATTTTAAGGTCTTACTGAAATGTATTTTATATAACATACATAAATTTATGGTGCAAAATTCAAAGGTATATTATATTCACAGGCACATGCCTTTAATTTTCAGAACATTTCATCATCTCAAACGTAGGGCAACAGGGAGATGAGAGATATAGGATACAGGGTTTCATGACATCTATCTTGTACGGTCTTCCATGCTGTCCTAAGTATACACTTTCTGCCTTTGAATTAATTCTACCTCATGGTGACCCTGTAGTCTAAGGAAAACTGTTAGTATTTCTGAGACTGTAAATTTTCACTCGGGCACACAGCTTCATCTTCACTTCATGGAGCATTTATTGGGTTTGAACATCTGATTCTGTGGTAACTTGTTCAAAAATTACCTGTTAACAAAGCTTGAAGGAGAGTCTGAGTGAAGCATATACCAGATTCAGGCATGCAGAATTAGTAGAAGCAGCAGACACCATGGAAAGTAAGAACGCAAGGAAGGAATAAAATCGAGCACCTTTGGGCAGCAGGCTGGCTTGTACAATGGGGTGTCCTTTAAGTATTTATTTAAATTAAATGAGCTTAATAACTGTTGTCTCAGTAGAGCAAAAACCAAGAATTGTAGCTGAGCATCGAACAGATATACTGGTCCCTATAGTACAGGCTAAGAAGAGGCATGGAGACATAAGAAATGTTGTCCTGAACATGTCTTACCCTAGCTTATAAACTCTTAAGCTCCCTAGACAACTCCCTAATCCTAAGGATATTTCAGTTTGTGTGACTATTGCAATATATTGTCAATCCCAGCACATAAGCCGAGGCCTGTGGTAGAGAAAGTGGTGGCAGAATAAAGTGGGGACTCTGGCAGGGTAGAGGCATGTCTGACTTTTGCCTCATAGTAATTTTCCTTGGGCATATTTAAGGCTGGATTCTCCTTTCCCTGAGTGAAGCCAAAGATGGTTAGACTTGCCTCAAACAGTATTTCCTCATGTGAGAAACAGAAAATACATTGACGAGAACAAAGCAAATTTCTATAAACTGAATGTCTATTCATATAACCTTATGCAAATTAATTGCTACTAACAAATTAAGCAAATTAAAACAATTAAGAGGTAGTGACAGAAATTATAAATATAGGATTTATGCAAAAATATCTATAGCCTAAGCAAAGAGTTTAATGATTCTGAGACATCTAAGAAGAGTAATACTGGATTTTTACATGGAACATGGGTACTAATTTTTAGAGAAATGACGGTCTTTAAAATATTTGTTAAAAATTATGAGTTCACATATTTAAGCTAATAAATCTTGAGTGAGAAAAATTTTAAAGCCTATATACACATATATATATTTCATCAACTTGTTGTTTAAGAGAAATATTTTAAATTACTAAGAAATGACATCATATACAGGGAAACAAAAATAGCACAACTACTGACTTCCAATCACAAACAGCGTAAGGATGGAATAGTATCCTTAAAATGCTAAAAATTCTGTGAATGTAGAATTCTATATCCATCAGAAGGATCCTACAGAAATGAAGGTTAAGAAAATTTTATAATATGAAGAGACTGAGAAAATTGATGAGTATCTACATTAAATGGCTATAAAATAAGTTAATCCAGGCTGAAAGAACAGCACAAAAAATTCTATTAAGTTATAAAGAGCACCAAAATTAGTAACTCATAAAATATATAAAATATTGTTACTCATTTTTAAAAATCCCTAAAATACAATGTTCACTTAAAATCACAAAATGAACATTGTATTCTAGAATTTATAATATTTACATTTATAAACTCTGCTATAACAGCAACTGTAAATGAAGATGACAGAATATTGGAAGTACACTCTTGTATATATTTTTTTCATTGTAAATGAGGTGGAATATTACTTTAAGATAAAACATGATAAATTAATATTTCACTTTAGATCTTCTAAATGAAGTTGGGCTATAGCCAGCAAATCAAAAGTGATAATAGATGGATTAATTAAAATGAAATAATAAAAAATATAGGAAAAATAACAAAAAAGGATTGACACAAATTGAAGATAGTCAAATTCTCACTTAAAAATAACCAACTTAACAGTTACATTAATCATAATTTCCTAAGTGTTCCAAATAAAGGGAAAATAAAATTATATTGGGTTAAAAACAAACCCCTCTGTCTGTTTCCTAGAAGAATTGCATTTTACATGTTAAGCTGCAGGTAGTTTCTGGGTATGCAGGCAAACAATAAACTTAGATATCCAATATATTAGAAAATCCACAGACAAGGAATATTAACAAAGATAAGGAGGACAATTCATAATGATTAAGGTATTCACTAATTAAAAACAAATCGAGTAATAGAGGCATAAGGTTATATGAAGCAAAAACTATAACAATCTATAAATAAAACCAGAGAATCCACAATTATAGGTGAAATTTCTACAGAAAATTTCTAAGTATTCAAAAAACTTGACCAGATTATTAACTTTATAATATGCATTTATTCTAAGTTACTCAACAATAAGGGAGCACAAAATATTTTGCTGGAACACATGAAAAATCTAATGGATGGCACATTAAGCTAAATAAATGCACGAACCCTTAATAGAACAAATCACTCCACAGTTGTCTACAGCACTTTTCGTCTCCATTAGGAACTGAGTGGAGGCATAATGTGGTAATGGCTCATGAGCAGTGACCCTCCTTTAAAAGTACACAGACTCTCGGAGTTGACAGGCACCACCTACGTTTTGAAAGCACAATTTTTTGCCCACTTAATATTAATCCAAGTATGCACTACATTACCTAGAAATATCCAGCTAAATTTCCTATCACTTTTCTTTTCTTTGGAGGTGAAAATTGGGTTGAGTGTAAATGTTCCAGGCTGCTGGTCAGTTTTGAAAGTAGTCTCTGTTGAATGAGTTATTTATGCAGTGTGTGTGTATGTGTGTGTGTGTGTGTGTGTGTGTGTGTGTTGGGTGTGTTGCTAGTGGTGGTGGGGGTGTAGCAGAAAACACCAGGTATTCTTTATTTAAGCTATTTGAAGCTCCATTTGTACTTCATCATTGAAGAGCAAGCATATAACTTATATCACCATTAAAATGCAGTGTTTAGACTATTTTTTCAGCAGATTACCTCACAACATCTACCTGTAAACTATTTCCTCTTGCTTTTAAGAAGTTTCTGTAGTTAGGCACATCAAAGAAAGTGGTGTTTATTAGTTTTCATGGTCTATTTGGTAATTTTGCTTGTATAAAGTTTTGCTGCCAATTCCAAAGATAGCTTGATAGGCATTTCTGGAAACGATACCTCAAATTATCTTTGGTAATTGAGCTCCATCTGATGAATTCCCTTAAAGTTTCATTCAGGTGGCAATGAGAAAAAATGATTTTGCAAAATGTAGGCTGAAGGTGAGGAGGGTTTTCTTTGTGCAGATGCATTTAAAACTTCCTAATAACTTCAAAAGTATGAAAACCCTGTCTGATAAATTATGTGACAGAATTAAATTAGAAACCAAAAACAACGCATCTGGACATTCAAAAATATTTAGAAATGGCACTTCTGAATATCCACGAATCAAAAAGAAACCGAAAATCTTCACGCAAATATCTGCTTTCTACTATTGTCTGCTGGTACTTTGGATCCACCCTTCTATTATTAGATTTTCCTATTTTGAGAATGTTGTCTATCAGTATTCTATTTCAAGGTCCTTCATTGAAGAATGGCTCCAGGATGCCCCCAGCTTGAATCAGGTAAATGCGCATGTGCAGCATTGTCACGGTCATTCAACACACCCACCACCCAAGAATCACCACGAGGGAACTCCTGATCTGACCCTCTCTTCTTATTGAGCCTATTTCTCAAGCCAGTGGTCTAGCTAGACACAAGAACCTGCAGAACATGGTTCAACAGTAGGACCTCTATTTATGGACACACAAACATGTCAAAGAATGTGTAGGGGCAGGAGCAAATAAGACTCTGGAATACCTTAAGGGATAAGATAATAAGATGACATTAAATTCTGGAAAACGAGTAGTGATTTTTGTCATGAGATTCTTTGTTGACCTTGTCTGTGCAGACAATTATTATTTTTTTTCTGCAAGAAGTTTCCTCCTTATTTCAATTGGCTAATAAAGTCAGAACAGGTCTCACAGGCTTTACAGACACTGAAATAGACGAAGAATAATTTTAAACTACTATGAGATGTAACACATAAAAACATGACATAGCCAAATTTGTTGGTTGTGCTTAGTTTTTGTTTGCTTGTTTGTTTTTTGAGCATCACTGCCCTCTGGTGGTCATGGGAGCACCCAGCACTGCTCCTGAGAGCCGCCGCCGGATCTGAACCGCCAAGCCCGTGGGCTTCATTCCTGCGCTCAACCACTTACGCCACCGGGGCTCAGCCCCTAAAAGTAGGGTTTTTTTTTAATTTTTTTTTTTTTGGCTATCAAAAAAAAACAGCTCTTATTTTGCAAACATGTTATCAGGGAAGAGCACGAAAGCAGTCCCCCACTACCACAAATTATGCAGTCGGTTTCCCACATTTGGGGACATCGCAGGGGTCAGCACATCCGGAGTGCAATGGATAAACCTCATGGTATCTGCCCTGCCAGGTAAGTATTGCTAAAATTAGTTTTTAAGAATCAATTTATAATATCAAATATTTGCATTAAAATAATGCCTGAAATAAATAAGAGGAAATTAAGCTCTTTTAAAAAAGAAATAGTAGATCTCTCACTACCTGTCTCCCAGCTTGCTCAACTGTGGTGATTTTTATGTTCCAAAATTTTGAAAGCTTTGTTAATGATATTTCAAATACAAGCAGGGTCACCCATAGGGAACACATATCAGCAGAGCTTCCAAACTAAGAACAGAATATGAAAAAAGAATAGGCTTTCCATTTCAGATTGATTAACCACTGAAACCTTACATAAAACATAGAAGCATTGTCAGTTACTGAAAACCTAATGAAGGGGAGCAGACACAGGGTTGTCAGATGTAGTGCCAAAAGTTGAGTTCCCCCAAGCCCAAAGGCGCTTAAAACTTGACTGAGGAAGTCATGTCTTCTTAAAATAGAGTCAGCCATAACGAGCAAGATGGAGTAAAGCTTACAGGAGCAATGCCATCTGGACCTTCAATTTTTGGTGGGACAGGATTCAAAATGAGAAGAAACAGATGCAAACATTAATTAGTAATCAGAACTTGGAATGTGCTATGTATGAATTTAGGGTAATTTTGAATCATTAAAAGATGAAGTAGAACACATAAAGGAAAATAACCTTGGGGCTAGTGAGCTGAAATGAACTGATATTGGTGACTTAAAATGAGAGATCAGCATGCAATAGACATAAATGAAGTCAAGATATTTATTGGTGATTGGAATGCAAATTTTGGAAACAAAGAGGAAGTAAGAGTAGATAGGAACTATGGTCTGAGTAATAGAAATGAAGGTGTGAATCACATAAAAGAATTTCACAAAACTGTGCGTTGATAGTAGGTATCTTTTACCAACAAAAGAAAGGGTGACCATACCTATGGATTCTTCAGAGGGAATGCCCAGAAGTCAATTTCACTACATCTATAAGAAGCAGTGAAGTTCAATAGCATCTGTTAAAAGGATGCCATGTTTGGATTGTAAATAGATAATCAATTATTTATATGTAAGATAAAGTTGAAGCTGAAAAAAATTAAAACAAGTTTATGAGACCCAAAATACAACCTTGACTATATCCCACCTCAATGCTGAGAACACGCCAAGAGAAGATCTGATGCATCGATCACAAATGACCACAAAAGCAAACGAACAAAACCTTGATGAGCTGGGGGATGATATCAAGAACATAGTAGTAAAATGACATTAAAAACACAAGAAAGAAAGAAAAAATATAAAATGGATGTAACCAGGGGCTCTGAAATGTGTTCCTAATCATAGAGTAGCCGGGGTAAATGGAAGAAATGATAACGTTAAAGAGTGCAAGAGAAAGTTGCAAAGACCAGCTCAAGATGACTAAGTGAAATATGATAATGAAATGTGCAAAGACTAAAAGTTCAAAAATCAAAAAAGGAAAACGCAACATATCTTAAACTGTAAGAGTTAAAAAAAAAATGGAAGCCTCAAATTGTACCATGGAACATTTATGGCCCGTATATTCAATGATGCAGGGAACAGCAAAAGAAGATAAAAATAATACTCAATGACTGTACCAAACAGTTAGTCCACATGGTCAAGAGATAGTCTAAGACTAACAACAATGCTTTCCAGGTTATCCCAAGAAATTGGGAAGAAAACAATAAGACCAACTGATAGGAAGAGATCCATAATTGTATAAATTCCAAAGAGATGTGACCAAAGAAAATGTTCAAATTATAGAATAATATCATTCATATCACCAACAAGTAAACTTTCTCTATTTGTTAAATAATCCAACATATCTCATTATATATAAAATTTAAAGTAAAAGATTACGTAAAATTATATTTTGTCATAAAAAATAGATGACTGCTTATTCAAAAGTCTAAATAAGAGACAAACACTGCATGGCAGTTTGTATATATGCAGTAAGCAAAGATGAATTATCTGGATGTATTAGTTGTAAAATGTTTATTCCCAGCCCCTCGTGATCTTTATTATTTTGTAAATGATAGTCTCATTTATTTATTTGTTATTTTAATTGTTTTGTTTTGTTTTTTGGCATCACTGCCTCTGGTGATCATGGGTGCTACGCAGTGCTGATCCTGAGAGCCGCCGCTGGATTTGAACCGCCAAACCCTCGGGCTGCAGTCCCGCACTCAACCACTTATGCCACCGGGGCTCAGCCCAAGTCATTTTATTAAGTGTTCTTATAGCTCTTATAACATTCCATAAATCAATTGTATCAATCATATTTGTACATATGCTGCCACCACCATTTCCAAAACATATTTTACTTGAAAACTGGATATAAGCTCCTCTTTCCCCCTCTCTACCCATCCTCATGAATCCTTGGACAATTGTATATTGTTATTGTAATTTAGTATCTTACACTGTCTAATGTCTCCATTCATCCACATTTCTGTTATTTTTCCCTTTCGTCAGAGGTTGGGGGGGGGGTGAGAGTTATATATCTACTCTTTTAATGGATTCTCCCTTTCTCACTCTTCCCCTCCCTGTCCTTTCCCCTACCCCCAAGGTTTGCTACCCCTACGACTGTTCCTGAGGGATTAATCTATCCTGAATTCCATGTATTGAGCGAGACTTCTTATCTGTATCAATGTATGTTCTCCAGTCTAGCCAGATTTGTAAGAGAGAACTGGGTCATGGTGGTGGAGGTGGAGGAAGTATTCAGGAACTAGAGGAATGATGTGTGTTTCCTTGCTGCTATACTACACCTTGGTTGAAACACTCCTTCCTTATAACTGCTTTGTGGGAGGATATCCAACTGTCTACAGATGGACTTTGAGTCTCCACTCCAACCCCCTTTGTTCACTTTGATATAGTTGCTTGTTCTGTATCTTGATTCCTGTTACCTGATCCTGTCCATACCTCATGACCACACAGGCTGGTGTGCTTCTTCCATGTGGTTTATTTGTTTCCCTGCTAGACAACTATCTATTTGACATCCAGCCTTGTAGACACCAGGCACTGTATTTTTTGAGAGCTGGGCATCATCCATTCTATTCACCATGTTTGCTTACACACCCATTTTGTCTTCAATGATTATGTTGGGAAGGTATCAAAGAGTGCCTAGTTATTAGAACACAGTGTTCTTATGTTAAGTGAGGCATTGAGTAGAGGTCCAAGGTCTGTCTGCTATCTTACTACTTAACATATAAATATATGTACATTGACTTCTATCCCTTTCACCATAAATTAATATATTTACATCTATTGCCTCCTATTTCTGTCCTCTATATACCTTTACCTTACTCTTCCCATTATCATGCTCACCCTCCATTCAGCTTTCAGTATTTCCTATCAGATACATTTCTATTGCTCAAACACCACTGGCATTATATACCCTGCCCCACCATCAATTTTAAATCTCTTGTTGTTCCTTTATCTCTGAGCTTGTGGCTGCCCACTCCCTCTCCCTGTCTTTTCCTCTCCCATGTCCCCCCAGAACCACCAGTCCCACTGTTTTGTCCTCGTTATTGTTCATCCCACCTATCTTAGATAGATAGACAAAGGGTGAAATAAAAGGAAAGAAAAATAAGCCAAAAACCGAATGAAGAAGAACAAGAGGAAGAACAGCAAGAAGAAATCCAATAGAATCTTCCAGCTCTGTCTGCTGATCCTTATGTCTGTTTTCCAATCAAGTCTAATGAGGTGCCAAGTCCTGCCCCCCAAGTCAGAAGTCTATTTTCAGAATTTCTTCAGGACCTGGTTACTTTGCTCCCCATGTTGCCCTGTCAGCATTTTACCCCACTGGGTAAACTGGGGGTAGACTGGGGTAGACTGAGCATAGTGTCTCCAGTGCTGTCTCCCATAGCCCTAGCCTTATGAACTTTAGATATGTGAGTAAGTATAAATATGGAAGTCATAGCAAAATGGTTGTATTTAAAAATTCAGGGCTGTAAAACATTCACTAGGGCTATTTAATGTGGCTAAGATAGCCCAGAAAATTAAATGGCTTAATGAGAGAAGATCATTGAACCATTGAGATGGAAATAAGGCAGTGTTATTGCTGGCACTCAGAAGTATGTGGACTCCTGGAGTAGGTTTCAGGAAGAGGAGTGATCAACTGTGCTGAGAGCAAGTGCAAAGTGGAGTTGACAAAGGGAAAAGAAAGTGACCTTGAAGACATTATTGGTGTGTGTATCCATGTGTGACTTGAGGTGATGGACGCTGGAGGGATTACGTTGATGATCATATCAAACAGCTCTAACTTCATCAGGAAACTTTGCAACTCCACTGCCATGGAGGTGATTCTGCGTGATAATCTCCATGCGTGCTAATGACTGCCTGCTATGAATGAAAATCCAACTAATGTGAATGATGTCGTTAGGTGTTGTCCCGTTGCCTCCTACTTATAACTACCCTACACGTACAATAGAACAAAAATGGCCTCGTGCTGTGCCATCCCCAGATTTGCCATGCTTCTGTCTCTTGCTGAGATAAATTGTTACGTCAATCTATCTTATTGAGAGTTTTCCACTCTTCCACTAACTCTCTAGTTTATTAGGCAGACTGTACTTTTCCAGAGGCTGGTCTCTACTAATAACTAATCCAAAGTCCATGAGACAATGTCTCACCATCCTCACTTCTAAACACCATTTTTCCTATCTTTAATGGCTCTTACACAGAGGAATGACTTTGAGTTGTGGTTCTCATCTTTCAGAACTGTTCAGTGTTACCTTTATAAAAACTGAAAAAAAACAATACAAAGCATACTCACTTCCATTGAGTCAATACCAACTCAAGAGACTATATCGATTTACAGGGGTAGAAAGTCACTTCTTTCTCCCTTGGAGGGGCTGGTGGGTTTTGAACCCTGGAACTTGTGGATCTCAGTCAGATACTAGCAATTATGCCACCAGGTCTCCTGATGTCTTAATTCACTACCCTTGTGAAAATAGAATAAATGATGCCCAAAGGAACAAGGATGTGACTTGGTTCACACTGAATTGCCCACAATTATTATGGACCTTCTAGCCATTAAACCTTCTGTGACATAATATAATTATGTACTTTACATTTTGGAAGGCGTTATTTACTAATTAACAGGCAAAGGGTGGGATTAAAACAAGACACGACTACAATAGAAGGTGTGAACAAAGCCACACTTTGATTCCTTGTGACATTTTTTACTCTACCTTCATGGATGGTGTGATTTAAAACATAAGGTCAACGGTCCAAATCCACCAGCTGCTCTGTGAGCGAAAACTACTCCATAAAGCAAGCAGCAATTGTCTTCCCCACGGACTCCCTATGAATCCATGGCTACTCCACAGCAGTGAGTTTGTGAAGCTGTGTGGCATAGTGATCATGCACTGGGCTGCTGTCTGCAAGGGCTGCAGTTCAAATCCAGCCACTCTTCTGGAAAAACAAAGAACAGCAAAAAATTGGGCTTCTACTCCCAAGAAAAATAATAATTTTGGCAACTCACAGAAGCAGTTTTACCCTGTCCTATATGTCCGGGCCCGCGGGTCCGTAATTCGCAAGTCCAGGAAGGAGGAGCGGGAATTTGGGGGACAGGAGACGCGAGAAACGGAGACGACAGGATTCTGATCAAGTCTCGTTTATTGGGGCAAAACTCAGGGTAAATATAGTCAATGTCAGGAGTAAAGGTCACAGCTCATGCTAATGAGGTAAAGTCAACAGGGGACCAATCCTGGACGAGTGCCAAATAAGGCGCGCAAAAGCAGCTGTAGTTCTCAAAGACGTCCATATGCTGATAAGGGTATACAGGCGTGAAGCGGGCAACTTATAGCAACCAATCACAAAGCTGCAAGTCAAGACAAGCAGAAATGCCTTATCTATAAGCCTAGGTAATTAGCATATTAACAAGTGAAGGTCAGCAAGTCTGCAAGTCAAGCTTCAAAGGGCAGGGCTGTTTACAGTTATAAAGATAATAGACTACTAAGCTCAGGCAACAAACAGTAACAGAGTTCAGACTAGTGACTGTAGCAAGGTCAAGTCTGTCCGGGCTGGATGGCTCCGGACACCTATAGGGTCACTATGAGGCAGAATTGACCCTATGGGAATGAGTTCGGGTTTTTGGTTTTATGTAATCATCCCATCATGGTACCATCAGCTGTTGGAACAGTTGTCCAGAAGATTTTGCTGTACATTTTAATTTTTTTGGCTTGTGACTCTGGACCCTACTTTGGCTCACATCTTCTATACCTGTGGATTTGGGACTGAACATCACACACCACATGAGATATTTTCTCGATGTTCCATGTGTTTACGTGGGACTTTCTCTGAATCATAGAAGGCAGCAATGTGAGGAGAATTTGCTCAGGGTACGAATAGGCAGGGATTGAAGCCGGATAGTACTCAATTTACAATTTTTCAGGACTGCTTTGGTAAATCTTCTAAAAATTTTATTACCACACCCACTATATACTAAATTGTGAACTTACCTTCATTTTTAATCCTATATATTATTATAAGAGGGAATTTCTCCCCTAAAAGGGATTATGGTCACAGATACAGAGTCAAGAACTATATTATGCCAAACAAACGATTATGACTAGTTGCTCCAGATTGACTATCTCAAGTAGTCCATGTGTAAATTTTAGGGGGGGTGGGTACTAAGTGGTTTTGCTTGTGGACATATTGATCTGAGTGGATAGAGCACTGCGATTTAAGAAAGACCTTGAAAAGTAATTTTTAATATGCATTTTGATGCCAGTTCTCCTCAGCCTCTTATTCTTGACATAGGCAACAATAAAATTATCCAATTAAAAACAGACAGTTCCAGTTCATTTCATATTAGTGATTCTTTGGATATTACTCTTTATGTGTTTCATTTCATTTTGACAAATTCTAATTTCCCTAATTTGACAAATTCTAATTTTACAGATATTGATGGGTGTTTG
>PVJH01033537.1:0-21486 GCA_004026705.1 Nesogale talazaci | reverse complement strand
CAGTTCCCGGTTCTTCTTTCTTGTGGGTAGTCATGTGCCTCCTCGTTTGCTCAGTTACAGTCTCAGAAACGCAGATGGGGCAATTCTGCCCTGTCTGACAGTCCCGGTCAGTTGGCACTGACTCCAGAGCAGTGAGCTTGGTTCTCTAACTCAGGCAGTAGGACCCTGGTGGTGTAGTGGGCTATGTATTGGACCGCTCACTTCTCTGTCCTGTGTTAGAGAAAAGGTGATGCAGACCCCACCTCAGGGGAAAGTCCCATGACTTTGGATCAGACGTGTGACATGAGTAACTCAACTCACTGCTCTAGAGTCGATTCTGACACAGAACGATTTCATTGGACTGAATAGAACTGCCCTGGTGGGTTGCTGAGCTTGTAAATCTTGACCAGAGAAGAGGCGTCGTCTTTCTCCTGAGGAGTGGCTGGTGGTTTCAAACTGCTGACCTCGCATTTAGCAGTCCAGTACACAACCCATTACACCACCAGGGGTCTGATCCCCTGAGTTCGGAAATCAAGCTCACTGCGGTGGAGTCAAGGCCAGCTCACCGGGACTCTGTGAGACAGGGTAGAATTGTCCTTCTGTGTTTGTGAGACTGTAACTTCTTATGGGAGCAGAAAGTCCTGTCTTTCTCCCCCAGAGCAGGCTGGTTTCAGACTGCCTACTTCTCAGCAAAGGAGTACACTTTCCTGCTAACGGTGGAGAGACAGACAACGGATTTCAGGTAGTTTCTGTTCCCAAGGAACTTTGATTTACGAGGCCTTCCAGTACCGACTGCAAGCTCATGGAGGCGTCTGCACTGTAGTCTGCGATGGTTCTGCCGACACAAAGAGAATAGTAAACTTTGACTGCTCAGTATAATGAGGGCGATTCTCCAGATGCCCTATCAAGTTGAGTCCTGTTAGATCCCAGCAGAAGTCCTCATCTTGATATGACTCACGTTAGTCTAAAGGATTTCAGCCTGTTTTTTATAAACGTAGGCGAGTGTATCTAATGTATGTGTTATATCTGTACTTAAGAATGGAAATCTGTAACTATGAGGATAATGATAGTAAGAAAAAGAACAATTGCAGTAAGCTTTTGTAGTGCTTTGTCGCTTACAATGTAAGATGCCTTTCCTCATTTTGTTGTACTGTTATTTGTGCTCATAAGTTTTACAATCTCAATTCCGGAAACACGTTTGACTGAAGAAAACAAAACTTGTAGTCCACCATTTTCTGATACTTAAAAATTAAAATTTACTTAAAAGTCTTAGTACTTATTGCCATTTGTGAAAATGGTTGGTTTAAAAGGAAGTCAGCCATCTTTAAAGAAAATAAGGTGAAACCAGACCAGTGTGTTCCCCCTCTTTGTTTTGTGCTCTTCGGTCTTTTAATATTAGTAGTGGATTTTCTTTCATGTTAAATAGAGTCACAAATGTGTTTATATTGAACCAAAATTCTTTGCAGCAAGTCTTTGCTGTAAAGGAATCAGCAGTAAGATAGTTACTAATCATTTATTTCTTCCTTCAGTAGAAGAGAACAAACTGGCATGTGGTGACTAACAAGAGACTTTCTTAAGAGTATTCATTAAGAAAAACAGCCTTAAAAGCTTTCATATAATCACATTATTATTCATGATCTTTATCATGGTACTTTCCACCCTATTCTTATGAATCCATTTTGAGTTAATTGCATGGGACTGAAGACTAGGTGTGCTGGTGGCACAGTGGTGGAAAGTTGGGCTGCAAACTGCAAGGTCAGCAGTTCAAATCCCCCAGCTGCTCCTCAGAAGAAAGACGAGGTTTTCTGCTTCCGTAAATGATTTTCAAACTTGAAAGCCAAGAGGGGTAGCTGTCTTCTGTCCTTTAGGGTCATTCTGAGTCACAATCAACTCGATGGCAGTGAGTTTGGCTTTTGAGTTTAGAAGTCTTCATGCAACTTAGAACTAATGACCCTGTCAACAGGACTTGTGCTACCTCAAAACTTTGTCTCCACTGGGGGCCTAAGTGGAGGGAGGGTGTTTTGAGAGTGATGATGGCAACAAGTGTGCAAATCTGGTCTGCATACAATTGACGTATGTATTGATCATGATGGGAGTTGTATTAGCCCCCAATAGAATGATTTATTTAAAAAAAAACAAAACAACTTTGTCTCCAAACGTCTGGAAGATAGGCCTGAGTGACCGACAGCGTTGGTGATCCACCTAAAGAGACCACCCTATGGTGTGTGTATATGTGTTTTCCCTCTGAGTTTAGGCAATTTTGTTATGTGTTTTGTAATTAATAGTGCTGAAGGATAAGCATACACGAGATGGAAGTGAAATGAGCATTTCATCACAGAGCCATGTCACCTGTGCCCCCAAATAGCCCACATTTTTGTACTGTTGCAAGACGTGAGTGGTCTTTACTGTATGGAAAAGTTAATTCTGTTTTTGTTACTGTATTTTTTATTAGAAAGGTTGACCTGATTTTCCATTTTTGGGTTGCAGGTATCTTGACGCAAGGACAGCTGAGCCTGGTGGACATTATCTTCCAGCATATTCACTGCGAGGAGATCTGTGAGGCCATCAGCATCCTGAGCAGCATGAACTGGGACACTGTAGGCCCGCAGTGCTTTGTGGCCCTCAGTGCCATTGTAAACCATCTCCTGAGACAAAAGCTCACTCCAGAAAGAGAAGGTCAGACTTGAATAGATTTTGTGAATGGCTTGTGTTTATTTATGTGAAGAAGTACGTACATGAAGTACATTTTTATCATCAGTTTCTTTATGTTTCGTTATGTTTTGGAACTATGTGATCAAAGGTGAAAAGACAAAAATATGAATAATGCTGTATTAACACAGAAAGGAATACTTGTATTTGTCAACATACACAGCAACCTTCCTGTATATGGTCACGTTGGAGCTCACAATACACTCATTGTACATTTGAGGCTAAGCTTGCATGTGGAAGATGCTCAGATTTCAAACTTTGATCAAGAATTTCATGTTCTCACTGGAGTCTGGTAGACAAAAGACTGCAAACAAAGGTCCTCATTGCGCCTTCACTGTACACATCAGCATTTTTTTCTCTTAGACTGTAAGCCTTCCACCCAGACAATAGTCCTTTCCATTCACTTACAATAATTTTTATGTGTGCCAGATTTGCAGTCCAGGCTGCTCCTTCTTTTGTTTCAGCTCCTCCAATTTAAAACTGGCCCTCACTCCAAGTGTAGCACAATAAATATTTAATGTGAGCTGAATGTGCTTTTTGGAGGTAGTCCAGCTCACCTGTAAACATTCCAGTATTTCGCCATTAGAAAAACACTGGGCACTGTGATTGGTGCACAGTAGGTATTCACTGAATATTAGTTGAAAGTAAAAATTAAGAGACAACTCCAAGATTTGAGGGGACTGTGTAGCACCTTAATACTTCTTCCTGCACACTTATCCCAGTTAATTCTTAATATTGATATGTTCCCAAAATCAACTCCAACAGGTCAATGAACAGATCGTGATCTGTTTACAAATTTTCTTTTGTCATTAATATTTTTATTTTTTACTTATTTTTATGTTTTCTGCACATTTTTTGTTGTCATTGTTTTCATTTGTCGCTTCATCTTGTGATACCTTCTTTTTTTTGTACATATTATTATCTCTGCAAGTCTAGCTAGATAAGTTAGGTTGGATTAACAGTCTGAAGGAGAAAACAATGGGACTGATGGTTCTGGGGGAACATAGGAGATGGGGAGGTGGGGGAAAGGAGGTGGTGTTGACTGGCCCAGGGATAAGGGAACAACAAGTGATCCAAAATCAGTGACAAAGTGGATGTGAGAATCCTGATAGGGATTAATCAAGAGTAATGTAACAGAAATTACTGAAACTCACATGAAGGCTACACATGACAGTGGGACAAAAGGAAAGTAAAAGGAAATAGAGAAAAGAACTGGGAGGAAAAGGGCATTTATAGAGGTCCAAATAAAGGCATACACACACACACACACACACACACACACACACACATATATATATATGATGGCAAAGTAGATCTATGTGCATATACTTATAGGGTTAGTATTAAGGCAGCAGATGGACATTGGACCTCCACTCAAGTATTTCCTCAATGCAAGAACACTTTGTTTTATTAAATTGGCATTGCATGATGCTCACCTTCCCGACATGATCACTAAAGACAAATGTGTGCTTAAGCAAAAGTGGTGAAGAAAATTGATGGTGCTCAGCTATCAAAAGATATAGCATCTAGGGTCTTAAAGGCTTCAAAGTAAACAAGTGGCTGTCTAGCTTGGAAGCAACAAAGCCCACATAACATAAGCACACCAGTCTGTGTGACCACAAGATACCGAAGGGATCAGGTATAACGCATCAAAGAACTAAAAATTATGTCATTGGGTTGCTCCCCTTCTGATATGATCGCTGAAGACAAAAGTGTGCATAAGCTAATGTGGTGAAGAAAGCAGATGGTGCCCAGCTATCAAAAGATATAACTTCTGGGGTCTAAAAGGCTTGAAGGTTAAACACGTGACCATCTAGCTCAGAAGCAACAAAGCCCACATGGAATAAGTACACCAGTCTGTGACCATGTGATGTTGAAGGGATCATGTATCAAGCATCAAAGAACTAAAAATTATATCATTATAAATGAGGGGGAATACAGATGGGGGACCCAAAGCCCATCTATTGGTGAAGTGACCTCCCCTAACAGAAGGGTGGCGGGGAGGAGAGGAGCCAGTCAAGGTACAGTTTGGAAACATTGAAATATGCAACTTTCCTTTAGTTCTTCAGTGCTTCCTGCTCCTCACCACCGATCCTAATTCTACCTAACAAATCTGGTTAGACCACAGGATGTACACTGGTTCAGCTAGGACACAGAAACATGGGGAATCCAGGACAGATGATCCCTTCAGAACAAGTGGTGAGAGTGGCGACACCGGGAGGGTGGAGGAAAGGGGGAGTAGAAAGGGGGAGCTGATTGCAAGAATCTACTCCCTCCCTGGGAGACGGACAATAGAAAAGTAGACGAAGGGAGACATCAGACAGTGTAAGATATGGCAAAATAACAATAATTTATAAATTATCAAGGGTTTATGAGGAAGGGGGCGCAGGGAGAGAGGGGAAATAGGAGGAACTAATACCAAGGGCTTCAGTAGAAAGAAAATATTTGGGGAAGGATGGTACCAAATGTACAAATGTGCTTTGCATACAGTGGATGGATGTATGGATTTTGATAAGAGTTGGATGAGCCCCAAATAAAATGACTTTTAAAAATTGGCTCCAACAAAAGAAAGAATGTCTGTTATGGTCTACACTATCTAAACTTTGAATGGAAGAAACAGGGAGAAGATAGATTGGTTTTCTCGCAGACCACTGAGGAATTGCTAGCACCTTAGTGAATCTATGTTGTAAGATTATTGTGTTGTAAGAAAGATTATTAGGGATTTCACAAATGGGTGCTAGCAGATTGCTGCTTCATACAAGATATTTTCCAGAGAACCTACAGGGGAGATAGAGAAATAAAAAGCTTGTATGATGCTAGGCTATTAAAAAATTTTAAACCATTTGCATGATGCTGGGCTATCAGGATATGTACATTTTAAGTAGGTTATGTCCCCACTGCCCCCCATCCCACCCCACCCAACCACCCATGTCACCACACAGCACATTTCTAAAGCATTCCGCATTCTTCTCTGCTGAGAGTTATTCTGTGTGACTCTCACAAATTTGACATGGTAATTTGTTTTCCTTTTATTAGTGGACTCCAGTGAGCTCTTTTGTTTGTGGCAGTGTTGTGCTTATCTTTGAGATCTTCATTTCTGCCTTAAACATCAAGCTGGGCTATCTAATGAATCTATATAACTATGCCGCGAGTTCCGAGTATTCATGTCGGCTTCAACATTTCAGATGTGAGGAACATGCTGTCAGGAAAACTAGCAGCGGCAGAAGAATCAGCCTGGTTCTCACAATAGCATCGCTGTATTCAATTTTAATCCAAATTGACTGCTGCTTTGAAAGAAAATACCCCTAAAGTTCTTCTTACTTTACTGTCTAGATTGTAGATTAAAAAGAGAAGAAGAAGAAATTGCCAACAGCTTAGCCAAGTCCATAGCAATTACTCTGATGAGGTGTTTAATACTCTCAACCCCAAATATGCCTCAAACTAAAGAGCTCGGCTGTAAGGAATTGTTTATTCAGCCCATTGCAAGTAGCCTAAAACAAAAGAAAGACAAAAACCAGTGACATCTTACTAGGAACTGTAGTGTTCTTGTGCATACGTATACTCTGTCCCTCGTGCGAATTACTTCACTTCCAGGCCTTTCTGGGAAGAAGCACAGCCCCGTAGGTATCTCTTGGTATAATTGTCAAGTGGAAATGTGAGCCTTTCCGCCTCTCTCCTCTAAGAATGGTACCTGAGATGCCAGGTACTTGATGTGGTCACAATTACCTGCCCTCTCTGGTTTATCAAAACCAGCTCTCCAACCTTTCTTGTGTAGGAAGGTGTCAGGTGGTTGACAACAGTGTAGCATGTTATCCTTTCCGTGGGTATTTGTTTGCTTTCACAACGGGGCAAAACCAGAATCTTGTTGATTAAAACGGGACTGAGGGAAAATCAAGGGAATGCTGCTGTTGATTTTATAATGAACGGAGGTACTAATCGGGCTATTTTTGTTTCTCTTCCTTTGAAAACACTTCTGCTGTCCTGGTTGCGCTTCACATTCAGGAAAGGTTGGGTTTCTCCCTCCAGCGAAACAGAGCCCATGTTGAGCACTCCGTGAGTTGATTTTACGGGAAATACTGGTTCAAACTGTGTTTCACGGATGAGTCACCGTTTTAATTACCCATTTGTGGTGAGAGGTTGGTTCATTATGGATTTCTTCAGTTTTGACAGCTTTTTGTTGCTCAGAGTCATTGTCAGCTTTGCCTCAAGTGAAAGTTTACACACAGGTTTGTTTTTGTACCAGCTGTCATATTTTAATTTCGTCTTTCCTGCAACAAGCTCACATTTCATCCAAGTTGGAAAAACCTGACTGACTGCAAACATGAGTATTCTGTTGTAATTGAAGGAGTTCCACTTGTTTCAGGGCTGTTTTGTTTGAATTCCACAGCACAGCTAGAGGCAAGCCTTGGAACCTTCTATGCTCCAACAAGACCTCTCCTGGATACGACGATATTGGAGTACAGAGACCCAATCAGCAGATGTGCAAGGAGATTCTTCCACCACCTGCTCAGGTGAATGTTACCGTCTGATAGATTAGTGTCCAACAAAGTAGCAATTGTAGAAGCCATCTTCTTTAAACAGAACGTTTCGGAATATGGTTATGCATTCTCTAATAAGCCCATTTCCTAAAGGGAAGAACAATCTCTTGATAGTCTTTATTTAATTACTTTCCTCTCTCTCTCTTTCTCTCTAACTTTTTTTTTAGAAGAATATAATTGAATATTGTTCAGAGCTTGTCCATCATCACTTGAATTGTCCCTTTAATATGATAGCAAAAAGACTATGTAGAGCCAATTTACAGATATAAACTTGATCCGCTCTTAGCACTAGAGAAATAATGTAATTTTAAACGAAGCTAGAAACATGATTGTCATTGGCTTGCTTGACTTTCAGAATTGCTGGGGTAAGATAGGTCCCTTGTCCTGTAATATAAAGTGGCACATTGCTTACCTTCACTGTGTCCCGTTTTCTCCCCCTTGAATGGGTATGACACATTCCTCAAACTCCAGTGATTACGTGGAAGAATGAGATCCTAATGTCAGGAACTCACGCTGAGAAAAATACTGTAAGAGGTTGAGGGACAAATATCTACAGCATACTCAGTTTCTATAAAGTTTGAAGGCAAGATGGATGGATGGCAATACTATAAATTAAAGGAAAAGCAATTAGTGTACAATTTAGGATAGTCTGGGGTGATTGTTGAGAAATACAGGCACAGACACATGGGAGCATCAGAGGTATTAGTAGTGTCCCATAGTTTAATATGAGTAGATTCTCTTCAGAGTCCAGTAATTACTCTTCTTTTAATTGTATGTGTACCTTTTTTCTGTATGTGTACATTTTGTGTCATTTTGTCTGTTACAAATTTTGTAACAAAAATCAGTGAAGTTTCAACTCCAGATAGCTAAAGAGAAGTACTACATCAAAATAGAATTTGTTCTATTTTATCTTATTAATAATGTAACCTGACAAAGTATTCTGCTCTTTCAAAGATGTTCATGTAAATTTATCCTTTTTATTTAGAACAACCCTGATAAGGGGCTATTATCATTTGACAAATGAGTAAACTGAGGCACAGTTAAAAGGCTTGCTTGCATCAAATAGCAAGCTATCGGTGATGCCGGCTCCTGTTCTTTTTCGGTGATACTTTGTCGATTTTGTCTTGTAAAATAACTAGCTATTAGGAGTAGACTGGTTTTGATCTTAACTTGAGTAGGGCGTTGGGGGCTTTGGATTGGTACAGGTTTGTGGAGCGCTTGTTTGTTGGTATTCATATTCTACAATTAGCTTTTTTGTTAAATCACTATAATTACCTTATATTTGTCAAGTGGCACTCTGAACTCTACACAACAGTGAAGCCTTTGGAAACCGGTTTTTAGAAGCTCAGAAGCTTCTATATATTGCGAGTGTCTGGAAGTAATTAAATCTTTTTTTTTTTAATCTTAACTTTATGTCTGAATTGATTTAGCATATTCTAAGAGTCTCGTCACCCCGAATAGGGCAGATTTCTGTGTACAAACAACTATGCCCAAAGAGTTGTGTTTGAGTGTCATCTTTCATTTGATTTCGAGATTTGGTCTTTGCTCTCATTTGCCACGATTTTGTCTTCTCTGTTTCAACATAAAATTAATTGCTCCACCTCCTGCCTAAGGACACCACTAGTGCACTAGATGCATAGGTGGCTTATGGCTGGTGACCACCGCGCCCCCCCCCCCCCCCCCCCCCCCCCCCCCCCCCCCCCCCCCCCCCCCCCCCCCCCCCCCCGTCTGTGGCCCCTCTCTCTTTAGGGAGCCATCTGGTGCTGGACGACTACCGCCTGTGAAATCACCCAGATGCCCAAGGATGCTCTTCTCCGACTGCCACTCACTCTGCCAGTGTGCAAGCATGTGCCCATTGAGCTGGCTCTGAAGCAGTTTTCGAATTACTATGACTTTGGGGGCCATCTTTGGCAAAGTGATTCTTCTTACTGTTATTTGACTCTAGTTTTTTGCACGAGGTTACAACCGTAATAGGACGCTTTTCGTCAAAGTATATTAGCTTTTTCATTTTTTTTTTTTTTGCGTGTTTTGCTACTGGGTCAGTCAGAGTGAGTTTTTATCAGTCCTTCTTTTAACGGCAGCATATACTTAGCCACGGTGGTGAGAGACTGGCTGTTAACTGAACGGTCAGCAGTTGGAGCCCCCTCACGTGCTGCCCCTCCAGCCTCTGTAAAGGTCTCTGTTCTGGAAACCCCATGCAGCACTTCGGCTCTGTCCAATACCGTTGCTGTAAATCAGAATCCATTAAACGGCAGGGGGCTTGTTTGCGGGCTCTTCTAGGGATGTGTGTCGTATACATACCCGTATGGATGACACTGGTTACGAGTCGGTGTGATGCACATGGCTGTCACTCTGAGGGAGAAAGACGGGGCTTTCCACTTGTATCCCCGGTATGTGTCCTGGAAACCCGCTGGGAGTCTCTGAGTCACCCATGACTCGATGGCAGGGAACCTGGTGAGTGTACATATCACTATGAAAAAGGGACATTAAGTTGAGAAGAAATTAAAGAAAGCAGTTTAAGCTACCCAATTCTTTTTTCTTCTTCTTCAACCTGCTTCCAGGAAAGCCTCCTGCCCAGAAAGAACAGGCTCAAATGCCTTTATGTGTTTGTGTGGTGTGGGGATTGCATTCCCTTCTGTACTTTTGCTAGCAAGTTCTTCACTACTCTGGAAAAGTTATTAAATACTAGAATAAATTCTAAAGGATAAAAGACCAGCATAGAGAATTTTAAATGAAAATATATTCTAATTTTATTTTTACTGGTTCTTACAATTTAGATATTTAGAGGAGTTTCTAAATTTGCGTGTGTGTGTGTGTGAAAGGACTGATGATCTTCAGTCATGAACATTTTCACGTGTTCACATGGACTTTAGGTTAAATCGAAGGACAAAAATGGGGCTTCTGGAAAAAGAATTTTTTGTTAGCGCTCATACATACACCCTTAATAATCTAAGTAACTCCAATGATGCAGGAGGCTAAGCCTCTGGCTGAGAACCAATGAAGTTAGTTGTTCAAATCCACCACCCACCCCCTAGGAAAAAGGTGAGGTAGCTTTGCTAAATTAAGTTTCCAGAACCCTAAACCGAACCCATTGCCCCAGAGTAGATTCGACCTCACAGTGACCTCATCGGGCAGGGTAGAACTGAATCTTTATGGGAGCAGACAGCTTTGTGATCCTCCTGTGGAGATGAGCGGGTTTAAACGGAGGTCGTGGGGGCGAGCAGACCCATACATGTATCCGTACAGTACTAGACAGTGCTTTATTTACCTGTCTGAATCCATGCAATGGAACTGTTCTCCCAAACTTCTGAGGAGGAGAGCATTAACAAGAAGTGATAGTGTCGCGGGTATACATTGGACCGTGAACTTCAGGGTCAGCAGTTCAAAACGACCATCCTTCCTCAGGACAAAGACCGGACTTTCCACTCCCGTAAATGGGTACCATCTTGGCAAGCCGCAGGGTGTCTCGATGGCAGTGAGTCGGAGACGTGTGTTTGGTTTGCTGTATTATAAACAAACAGGGGCTGTAATCACCCCGACAACTATGAGTCCGTTTTAGTGACCCTATAGGTCTTCTGAGCAGAGTCATCATAGGAGCAGAAAGCCTCATTGTTCTCCCAGAGACTGTCGGGTGGGTTGGCCTTGTGGTAAGCAGTCGAATAACCGCTTGACATTGCGACCACTGTCATTGGTTCCAGCCCACAGGGACCTTCTGAACCACTGAACAAAACCTGCCTGGCCCTGCATCAGCCTCGTGATTATTCTTAGGCTTGAGCCCATTGTTGAAGCCACTACTGTCAATATTTCTTGTCGAGAGTCTCCATCATTTTCCCGCCCCTCTGCTGTACCAAACATGATGTCCTTTTGCAGGGACTCGTCTTTCTTAACAACATGTCCACGTACTTAAAACAAAGTCTTGCCAATCTCGTTTCTTAGGAGGAACCTTCTGCCTTTACTTCTAAGAAAGCTTTGCCACCCGAAGAACTCCTAATATTGATTAAATAAAATTTAAAACTTAAAAAATGAATATGCCATATATAGATGCTTCCTTTACTAACAGAAATATAAAATATCAATGATTGATCTATTTTAATTTAGTTTTTCCCCTTTAGTTATAGAACTTGTCTGACTTAAATGCTATTATGTGATTGTGGCACAGTCTTGTTTTCTAAATGCTTATAAAATCATAAGAAAAATGTTTGAACAAGTAGCTTTATTGCCTAGAAATAAAATATTGTATTTATGCTGAAGTAACTATGGGGAAGTGTACTGTTGCCTGCCTTTGCAATTAGACAAAGAGGATTGATGAATTGATGAATGGTAGAAGGACAGATAGATGGAGCAGTATGTGATAAAACAGTCATAAAGTGATTATTGTAGAATATAGGTGGTATATAAATATTCTTTAATCTTTGTTATATGTTTTAAATTTTCTATGTTAGATAAGATGTATATACATAATTTTGTAGTCAATATTTAAACTTAAATTTTAGAAGAAAAGGTGGCATTTGGGAAGTGGGTTTTGGCTGTGCAAGATATCTGTCTTATAATTAAACTTTTATAAAAAGACTTATAGCTAAAAGATTTGTTAAACACTTTGATTTCAAAGCAGCTTATTTAGTTAGTCTTTCTAGTAACTGAATTCATATAATCAATAAGACAATTTTAAGTTTTTCAAAGAATGGATATTTTAGAAATTTAGGAAATTTGCAGGCTGAGTGTTGGGGGGGAGCCCTGAAGAGCACCTAAAATGCTGGATAGTATATTAAAAATATTTGTGTAAAGCATGGTTGAACTGGCAGGAAGTTAAGAGAAACAATCAGAAGTTGAATGACAAGGATGCTTGATTCCACAAGAATAAGCAAACTCAAAGTTTGCCTTGAGGTCATCTGCAGACGCCTGGCAGAGAGGTGCTTTGTTTATAAAAGCTGTGTCCTTCGAGGTGGGAAACAAAGCCCAGGGCCCAGGCAGAATGGGCGGTTGGATCAGAGCACTCCACAGGAATCTGGGACCCTGGAAGGGGGGGCAGCAGGCCTGCTGAGTAAACTACAAGGAAGGAAGGAAGGTCTGTGGACAGAATATAGTCTCCCCCAAAAGTTACAGACTTATTGCAATCTAGAAAAAAATTGATTGAAGAAAATATTTAACATACGATCTAATTCATAGGACTTAGAAAATTAGGAGAAAATAAAATCCTGAGCCACAGCAATATATTCATTAGAAGGGGAGTGAAGAGAGTGAGAGCTTTATAACCCACCCGCTCTGGCCTAGTTTGTCTCGGCTCACAGTAATGCTGCAGGAAAAAGTCAAACTTCCCCATTGAGCTTCTAAGGCTCTGAGTCTTTCTGGAAGCAGACTGACATATCTTTTCTCTGCAGAGTGGCTGGCGGGTTTACACCCCTCACTTACAGGTTAGCAGGTGAGCACTTAACCATCTGTCCTGCCAGGTCTCCTTAAATCACTCTAATGTTTTTAGATTGTCCATGAAGAGGATAGACATACAACTTTGTTCTCGATTCTAGGAAGTAAAATATGCATGGTAGGTTTTCTAGGGTATGTTACTAAAGGAATTAGAAACATAGAGTATATAATTTGTAAACAAGTAAAAAAAATATTGAATGAAGAAAAAAAGTAACAGAAAAGAGATAAGACCTAGAGAAGGGGTTACAGCAGAAGGTGACCATGAAAAAAACCTGGAAAAAGTAAGTAGACAATGAGGTAGTAGAAATGAATCCAAAGCAGTCAATAATCATCTTCTATGTAAGTGGGCTAAATCTTTCATTTGCGAAGATTGTTGGGGCAGATTTGTATTGAAGTATAACTAAGTCTTGTTTATAATAGACCCTTAAAACAGAATATTTAGAAGCTAAAGAATAAAAAAGAATTCTATATGAAAAGAATAGTCCAACAGAAAATGTATTAGGGGGCTTCAAAAAAAACCAGGAACTTTGTAAACCACCCTTCCATCCTTACAGTAATATTATACAAATAATCTTGAAAGCAAAATCACTAGGAGAGATCAGAAGAGATAAAAATTGATCAATAGAGCTAAAACTAAATTTACCAGGAATATACAACTATTTATTCTAAATTATATAGCCTAGTTTCAAACTACATAAAATGAAAATTGATAAATCCATCATCATAGTTAAAAGATTTTTAACTCTTATGGTAACTGATAGATTAAACAAATATGTCATCGGTAAGTAAATACAATATTTGAATAACATATTCCAAATGTGTGAGATAATGGGCATGTATAGTATATTATATCCAATAATTATAAACTATATGTTCATCATAAACATTCTTTAATTGACCATATTCTACTGTTGGTTCCCAAACTTTGTGGCCTACTGCCACCCTTTCAGAAACCAAACCAAACCCCCCTCCCCAAAAAAACTATTCAATATCCCCTTGTTAATTAAAGATGTTTGCACTAGAACCCATAATCTAGGATTAAATGGTATCTGTTGTCACAACTTCCCAGTAGATTCCAGCACCCCCCAGGGGGCAGGACCACCCACTTTGGAAACATTGTTCTCTAGACTATAAAATCTCTAAAAATTTCAAATAATGAGTTTGATTTCCTCAACTATGAATTACAACTTTGGATTCTACATGACCAGGCGCTGTTAGAGCCTGGGATACAGAAATGAGCAAAGCAGTATACCTCCAGCCCCTGCTCCCCCAGCCCCCAAAGTGTGGAATTATAGAATTGGCCTTACAGTAAAGAAAGCAATGTGCAAATAAGAAAGTACATTATACAGCATAGCAGGTAGGAAAGTGTACCATGAAAGAGCACAAAGCAGGATCAGGGTGCGTGAACTGCAGTTTCAAACAAGGTGGTCAGGTACGCCTTCCCTAAGAAGGTGAAACTTGAGCTAGATCCCCGCAAGGAGGCTAGTTTGACTGGAACCGAGTGAATAAAAGGCAGATTAGTAAGAGCTGGGTCAGGGAGGTATCAGGGCTAGATCATGTAGGGAGTTCACAGCTATTTGTAAGGGATTTGGATTTTCTTTCTTGAATAATACGGAGAGTCAGTAGATGATTTTGAGAAGAGCAATGACGGGCTCACTTGGGATGAGATCTTGAGGACAGTCTGGAGAAGGTCAGAGCGAGTAAACCGGTTGAAGCTATTACAATAATCAGATAAAAAATTATAGCTGTTTCAGAGACATTTGGCAGCAAAGGTGATGAGTACAAAGTGATTGGATTTTGGATCTAGTTAGAAAGTTTTGCTGACAAGATTTACTAATGTATGTCAAAGATGTCTTCAAGAGTTTGAACCTGAATAACTAGGAACATGGAGTTGACATTGACAAGACTTTAAATACTGCATATAGATGAGCTATGTGGGAAGAAAAATCAGGAATATGGTTTCGAACATGCACAATTTGAGTGAGGAACAGAGAGAATTCTGGATAGTTATAAAAGGAAATATATAGTTTTAAATGCTGCTTATATTGAAAAACAATAAAAATGAATAGTCCAGGAAGATTATAAAAGTCATTAAATTAAAGCCAGAGAAAATAGAAGGAAAGTAATAATTAATATCAGTTCAGACTTTAATATAATTGAAAACAAATATAAAGAGGACTAATTGGCATGATTAATAAAATAGAAAAATAATTCAATATTATAGAGGTGGACCTAATATAAGTTTAAATAAAAGAAATATTAACAATTCCATGGTAACAAATTAAAAAAACTTAGGTTAAATAGAAAATTACTTAGAAAATAAAAAATGGCCACAGCTGACCAAAGAAGAAATGGAAGGCCTGAATAGTCCTAGAGCCCTCAAAGAGTTTAAGTTAATATTTAATATTTTTTCCCACAAAGTAAACTTGGTCCTAGTTGTTTTCAGCAAGTGAAGTTCTATAAAATTTCAAGAAATGGGTAATTCCATATTCCTACATTTCTATTTTACTAGGCCTATTTACTTTTTTAGATCAATATAATGCTACTACTAAAACCATATAAGAACAGTACAAGAATGGAAATTACAGGAAATTACTAACACGTGAACATGGATGTAAAAGTTTCAGCTTAAATATGAATACACAATTCAGTTTATATAAAACTAGGGAAGTTACATAAAGCCTATATAATATATCACAACTAAATTTTTATGCAGAAATTTAAAGTTGCTTCAACATTAAAATTATAATAAATATATACAAAATTGAATCTAAATAACTACTTTTACAAACTCAAAAGAGGAATTCTTAAATTTGACAAAAAGAAATCTTTTAAAAATAAGATAGAGAACTTAAAACACACCAGACCCAATGTGAAAAATGTTAAGTGCTTTAAAAAGCAAGATAAACTAAAGATGAAAATTATCCCGAATTCTATTCAACATTGTACTGGAGGACCTAGGTCAAACAATTGAAAGCCTAACTAAAGGACTGAAATCCAACTACTCATGTTTACAGATACAATGGCGTAAAAACATAGACATTTATGAAAATGAATAAGAAATGTAATACGGCTGCTACCCATCACCTTGAGGGGCCCTGCTGGCCCAGTGGTTACACATGGGGTTGTGATCCATAGGTCAGCGGTTCGAAACCAGTAGCCGCTCAATGGAAGGACTTTGGGACTTCCTACCCTGGTAAAGAGTTACAGTCTAAGAAACCCACGGGAGAAGTTTCACCCTATGCTGCAGGGTCACTCCCTGAGTCATCTCTTCCACTTGATGGCAGTGACCGTGTTTGTGTGTTTGTTTCTTGTTTTGATATGTTAAATTCATGTGTACTTCTAGTTTACCAATATCTAGAAAATGTGATTTTATTTCATTTTTTTGTGTGAAAATACACATAATTGAGTAATTTTTCCATATGTCATTTTTGTTTAAGGGGTGGGGGAAGAATATGTTTTTTTTTACTTGGTTTTCCCATGTGAATAACAAACTACCCTAAACTAATCCTCATTCATTTGCAAAAGCAGCTCTTTCACATATAGACTTCAATATCTATATGAGCTCATTATTCTCATCTGCTAGTCTACTTATTCATTACTGCATGAGTACCATACTGTGATCATAATTAAGGCTATAAAATATAAAGCTATACTTAGTAAGTCACAGTCTTTTACTTGATTTTTCTTCTCAGCAGGCTCGGCTATTTTTAAACCTTTGCTCTTTCATAGAAATTTAAGAATAACCTTGTCATATTTCTTAAAAATCTCATTGGGATTTTAAATGAAACTGTATTGAGTCTTCAAATTAGTTTTTACTGCCATGTTCTCTACCATAAGGTTTTTATTTTCTTAGTCACAATTATATCTCTATATGTAAATTTAAATAAATATTTTATTACATTTTTCCTATACACTTTTATCTGATTATAGAAAATACTTTTAAAATTGTTTTCTCAATACAAGTTTTCCAGTATTGCTTTTTCTCCCTTCAAAGCTCAAGTTCTCTTTGTTTTTTTTTAAATAATTATTTTATTGGGGGCTCTTACATCTCTTATAACAATCTGAACATCATTTGTATCAAGCACATTTATACATACGTTGCCATTATCAATTTCAAAATATCAGCTCTTCTTTTTTTCCCTCCCTCCCCCTTTCTCCCACCCTCATGGACTCCTGATAATTTATAAATTATTAATTTCATATATTATACTCCCTGCTGTCTTCTTTCATCTGTGTTACTGTTGTTCATCCCCCTGGGGAGGGAGGCGGAGTAGTTACACATCATTGTAGTCGGTTCCCCATTTCTCCCCCTTCTCCCCATTGCCTTCCCCTGTGCCTAATGGTATCACCACTCCCACTGATGTTCCTGAGGGGGTTATTTGTCTTGGATTTCCTGTGTTGTGAGCTCATAGCTGTACTAGTGTACATGCTCCAGGCTAGCTGGATTTGTAAGGTAGAACTGGGGTCATGATAGTAGGGGGAGGGGGAAAGGAAGCATTAAAGAGAGGGATTTTGTGCTGAGCTGCACCCTGCCTGTCTTTTTCTTTCCTTGTGACTCTTCTGTGAGGGAATGTCCAATTATCTACAGATGAGTTTGGGGTATCCACTCCTACCTCCATCATTTGTATTGATATATTTGTTTGTTTGGGGGTCTTCTGATGCGTAATGCCTTATTGCATTGACATCTCGTAATCACACAGACTACTGTGGTTTTTCCATCTGGGCTTTGGTACATCCCTACTAGATGGCAGCTTATTTAGCGTAAAGCTGTTCAGAGGCCACATGCTGTATCCATCCACAAGGCACCATCCACTTTCTTCACCACATTCACTTATGCACTCATTTTGTCTTCAGCAGTTTTGTCAGGAAGGTGAGCATCAGAGTGCCAGGTTATTAGAGCCAAGTGTTCTTGCATTGAGGGAGTAGTTTAGTAGAGACCTGATGCCCATCTGCTATCTTACTGCTTAACATTTAAATATATGTACATACACCTATATTCCTATCATTTTATGTTCACATATTTACATATACACATGCATTAATTTATGTCTCTATAAGTGTCTTTTGTCTCCTAGTTCTTTTCTCTATCTTTTTTAACTTTCCTCCTGTCCCACTATCATGTTTGACCTTCATTTGACTTTTAGTACTTTCTCTCTACTCCCTTGCACTTGATCCAACCCCATCGGGCTCTCCAGGCCCTTCTTGCCATTGATTTTAGAGTTCTTATCCCCTTGTTCCTGGATTTGTTGGCCACCTTCTTCCTTTCTCCCACCTCCTCCTCTCCCGCGTTTCCCAAGAGCTGATGGCCCTGTTGTTCCCTCCTCATGCTTGGTGTCCTACCTATTCTATATGAATAGACTTAAGAAAAAGAAAAAAGAAATTAAAAAGGAGAAAGTAAAAACAAAACACACACACATGCACGCACACACACATACCCCACCCCAACCCTATAAATAGTTCCAGGTCTGTCTGCTGACCCTTCTAAGTCTTTTCCAATCTAATATAGTGAAGTGCCATGCCCTGCCCCAAATCCCAAGGTCTGTTTTCAGGATTCCTTGGGTACTTCATTGTTTTGCTCCCTTTGTTGTTCTGCTGGTCTTCCTTTGTGCTTTGCTAGCGCATGGGCTCTGTGTGTGTGTGTGTGTGTGTGTGTGTGTGTTGGCGGGGAGTTTGTTGTAATTCAGACCAGGTATAGTTTCCACACTATCTTCAACGCTGTCCCCTGTAACCATGTGGGTCAGTGAGGGCCATCCTGTCTCATGGTGGGACCAGCCCTGCATCCTCCCTGTGTATTGGCTTTTTTGAGCAGAATGTCATCCTAGACCTAGAGGTTTAATAGGCCAGGTTGCAGTTCTCTCTCTCCCTCTGCTGGCTTTCTCCTCCCCCCGCCCCCCTGCCTCCACTCTCTCTCTTTCTCTCCCTCCCTCTCTCTTAGTTTGCTTCTGTGTGGTCTGGGAAGACCTGCCACTCTCCCCCTGGCTGTTTCTTCAGTGTTGTCCCCTGAAGTGCATTCTTCTGAGGATGGTGTCAACATAGCCAGGAGCTGGCTCCACAGCCCTTTCTGTTAGTTCCCTGCTTCATGCCAGTATGTTGTCCTTGAGGCTCTGTGCCCCAAGTCGCAAAGCTCAAGTTTCATCCTTGAAAAATGATAGTTTTCTTTGAAAGCCTTCCTCGAGACATCTCTGTGTGCCTTCCCAGTGACCTTTCCTTGGGGTTTGGGGGTTTTTGAGGAGCAGTTCTGGCATATTTTTTATTGGTTGGGCTCCTAACCACATGGTCCGAAGCCCCAGCCCCTCCAGAGGAGAAACATGGAGTGTTCTCTTCCTGTAATGAGTTAGTCCAACCCACAGGACCAATTCTACCCTGTCCTATAAGGTACTAGGAGTTGATATCAACTCAATGGCAGTGACTTTGGAGGAGAGGTTCTTGAGATGCAGTCCATTAATATGGCCCTTCTAGCCCTAATGCCTTTTTGTGGTGTATGTAATTCCTTAGGTTGCATATATAATTCTGGACTCTATGCCTGTATCTATAACCCCATTCTGAGCAAGTTCTCTGCTATGCCATGTGGAGCCACACTGATGGCAGCCAGAGCCCAGGAGATGTGTCCACTGCCATTGGATCTATACAACTTTCCACCCACCAGCCTGGGATTCTCCTGCATTCAGCATCATTCCATGTGCTGCATGAATCTGAAGGGGGATTCATGAGCTAATATCAGACTTACAGACTTGACCTGGGCTGGGCTGGGATGTTTTCTCAATATACAATTGCTCTTTGATGTAAAGCTGTCTCTTAAACACATATGAATGTCTCTGGAGTGGTTTCTCTAGTCTACCCGAACTAACACATCGAGCATATTTATTGCAAAATCCCTCTTTAAGATTCTCAAGAGCCACTTTGATGACAAAGGGACAACTAAACCAAGCAGTGGTCTGTTCCACTGCCTCATATTGCAGGATGAAGCTGGACAGTGAAAAAATAAAACATGAAAAGTATTAATGCATTCATATTGCCATGCTAGTGGAGCACACTGACTACATCATGGACTTCCAGAAGAAATAAAACCAGAATGCTCCTTATAAGCAAAGATGGTGCGATTCCAGCTGGCTTACTCTGACACATCATCAAGAGAGACCTGTCTCTAGAAAAGGACATCACTTTGGTAACGAGGAGGGTCAGGAAAATGGAAAACCCTTCACCACAACAGTGCTCTCGAACACACAGGGTCGTGGGTGTAGTGCAGGACTGGATAGCTTTTCTCTCTCTTATGCTCCTACTGCCAGCCAGGGCCTACTTAAATGGCACTCACGAGACCAGGTACAAAGGGGATTACAAAAGTTCACAGAAATATTCCATTTTTCCATGAACTTGTTATGTTATCTTATATCCTGAGAGTAAAATTTGATTACCCAATTAGCAATCATTTGTGTTTTTAAAGTTCTTGCTTGCCATTGCTGTGGTAACTCGACCTTAATCAGTAAGTGCTTCAAGCCATCTCCATCTTTGGCAAACATGGTTGCGACATCGGCATGTCACAGAAGGATAATGGGTCTTCCTCCAATTCTGATGCTGAATTCTCCTGCGTATGTTTGGCTTCTCGTATTATTTGCTCGGTAGACAAACTAAGCTGGTTTCTTAAAGCTTTGGATTCTAAGTCTATGAAGTTGGCTACCTTGCTGCTTTGCATATTCTTTCTTTTACTTTCCTTGTTACGGACTGAATTGCGACCTCCCAAAATATGTGTCAACTTGGCTAGGCAACGATTCTCAGTGGTTTGATAGTTTTCTGGGGTTGCACCCTGCCTGGTGGCATCCCACGAGTGTAAGCAGATGAGGGGAGTAGGCAGCATCCTGTTGGGGGCACAGACCTAAACAAATGCAAGGAGAATTTGCTTCGAGTGTTGTGGTCCGTGTGACTTTTTATCAAGCAAGAGGTAAACAGAGAGAGATGCAAATGGAGGAGAAGACCGCCCACCACCAGGAAAAAAGAGTGGAAGTGGAACACATCCTTTGGGCCCGGGGCCAGGGTATTTTGAAAAGAGATGAGGGTCTTCTCCAAGAAGGGACAGAGGAGGCCTTCCCACAGAGCAGGCGCTCTGAATGTGACTTTCCTGCCTCCTCCACGCTGAGAAAATGAACCAGCTTCGCTCACATCACCCACCTGTGGTATTTCTGCTGCAGCAGCATGGGGTAAATGAGATGCAGGGGATGCTCGCCTACACTGACTGTGTGGGGGGAGTGTTTGTATTTCTGTGTGACTTGTTATTATTTGATTTGTGCTGCCTGGCCACGTTTAATCCTCACATTCCGGTGTGGAAGGCTATCTTACCCTTGATTTACAGAGGAGGAAACTGAGGCCTAGAGAGATTAAGTCATTTGTTCTATAGCACATACAATAGGTGGCAAAACCAGAATTGCAGCTTGTGTTCCTCTGACCTCACACCCACGCTCTTCACCATCACCCCCCTGTCGGGTGAGCAGGTCCAGGGTTTCTTCTTGCCCCAGGTTTTTGACAAACAGCAAGATGTGTATGACTGCAGGGAGGGCCAGCACAGGGTACTGGGGAGCCAGATGGGCCAAGTATTCATCTCTTTTAGATTCAGTTTCTTTGTCTGTAAATAAGGACAATCATAGTGCCTACCACAAGAGGACGTTGTGAGGATTAATATAATAATCCGTGTAAGAAGAGCTTAAGGTGTCATCTGGCACAGTGAATGCTAACTATGATTGACAATGGTTGTTGTAGACATTAGAGGATTTGGGGAAGATGGACCACCTCACCTTTTAGAATGGTATTTCTTCATCTTGGTGTGTGTGTGTGTGTGTGTGTGTGT
>PVJH01033536.1:0-21450 GCA_004026705.1 Nesogale talazaci | reverse complement strand
AAATCTTGATTATTTACTCCATCCCACATGCAGATAGATAAGGCAGTCAGACGACATATCACTCTTAGAATACGTCATCATTGGGTTAATGCCCTAGTAATAGTTTTTGCAGTCAAGAATCATCAATGAGAGCTAAAATTAAGTAAAGAAAGTACCTTGAGAAACAGGGTCTTTGCAGATTGAGGAGCGTATCCCTCCACAACACACTGATTAACCAAAGAAGGAATACAGTAACTTTACTTTCAGGAGACAAAAAAGGAGTAAGACACTGCAGTAGCCACATGACCTCAGTGACCACCGCCAGTAAAGAGCAATGAAGCACCAACAAAAGTAGGCCTCCCAATGCGACCAGAGTATTTGTTTCCATGGTGCTTTTGTCCAAAAAATACACATGGGGAAATATCAAACACACCCAACCTTGTGGGCATTCTACACAACTCATTCAAAGAGCTGTTGCTAGGTGCCTTAAAGTTAAGAATAATCCTCTGTACAACAGAATGAAACAGCCCAGTCAAACCCCATCTCCTCACAATGGTTCTTATGTTTGAATCCGTGGTTGCAGGCATTGATAAGCCTTCTTGTTGAGGGTCTTCCTCTTTTTCACTGTCCCTCTACTTTACCAAGCATGAGGGCCTTCTCCAGGGACTGGTCTCTCCAGTCCAAAGTACTTGAGAGGAATCTTGTCATCTTGGCCTATAAAGAACATTCTGGCTGTACATCTTCCAAGATAGATTTGTTTGTTCTTTTTTCTTGGTGGTCCATGGTACTTTCAGTGTTCTTCTCCAGCACCACAATTCAAATGCATCAGTTCTTTGGTCTTCCTTATTCAACATCCAACTTTCACATGCATATGAAGCCATTGAAAATACCATGGCTTGGTCAGGCCTTTCTTGGTGCTCAAAGTAACTTCCTTGCTTTTCGATACTTTAAAGAAGTCTTTCTTATGCAGCAGATTTACCCAATGCAATGTGTCATTTGAGCTCTTGCCCGCTGCTTCCATGAGCAGTGATTATCAACCAAAGCAAGACAAAACCCCAGACAATCTTTTCTCCATGTTTCATGACGCACCTCCTGGTCCAGTTGTGAGGATTTGGGTCTACTTTATACTGAGTTGTAATCCATGGAAATCCTTGATCTTCATCACAACAAGTACTCTCACTTTCAGCAAGATTGTGTCATCTGCACATTGTGGGTTATTATGCCTTCTTCCAATCCTGACACTGCATTCTTCTTCACATATCCAACTTCTCTATTTGTTCAGCATATAGATTCAATAAATATAGTGAGAAGATACAACTCTCATATATCTTTCCTGATTTTAAACCATGCAGCATTCCTTGGGTTCACACAAATGTCTCGATCCAAGTACAAGTTCTGCATTGAGCAATGACGTGTTCCAGAATTCCCATTCCTCTCGAGGCTAACCCATAGTTTGTTTTGACCCACACAGTCAAATGCCTTTACATAATCAATGAAACACAAGTAAACATTGATGTTAAAACACAATGCCGGCCAGATGTTTCCCAGGATGACACAGGAGCACAGGAGCACCATTTTTTAAGAAAGGAAAGTTAAAAAAAAGGAAAGTCCAGACTTCTAAGTAGAACATCATAAATTTTGCATGCTGGCAGTAATCCAGTTGTTAAATCCTTGGCAGCCAGCTTTACTGCTCTGTCCAGCAAACACCATCCCTTGCGCCTGCCCTGATGCACTTCAGCAAGAGATGTTCCAGGATCAGGCCCCCTCGCTGATAATTCTCACGCAAATCCCACCAAGAGCTGACCTGAATATCTTGCAGGCCCACTCCCTCCACCACCCAGACTCTTCACCAACCTCCCACCAGGCCGAGGGTCCCGCAGCTCTCAACCCCTCAAGGACTAGCTAACTGTGGCACCTCCTCAGCAACACAGCAGCTCTTCCATGGCACTCACCATCGCCCTCCCGTCCTATGCCCAGTCATCAAGCACTGGACCGAAAACGGGCGGCAGCCCCACACATGAAAACACAACTGTTCTCGAAGAACCCAGGCCCAGAAAACTTCGGCTCCCAAAACAAAGTGTCAACACCGAAACCTGCCTTGAAACAGTCCAATCCCAACATTCTCAAATCCATTTACTAGTGACAAAGTATGAGGGGTAAAACCATAATAAAGTCCACATCTTTTATGAATTAAAATCACACTCTTGCCTCACATTTGAAAGGTAAAAAGAACACTCAAGACCCCTTTGGAAACAGTATGGGAGGAATAACTTGAAGCAAAATGCTCAGCAGACTTACCTGAGCTGCAGTTGCCCCTTCTGCCTTCTCAGGGGTATCGCTGCAGGATGCACCTCCCCACGCATCCCTTTCTCCTGGGAGACTGCTGTCCCCAGCGGCTACCGGACTCTCCTCCGGGACAGGCGCATCGACAGGCCAGCCCTTCCTCTTCGCCGTCTTTTTCTTCGAATGCGCACTGTCACCTTTTGCTTTTCTCTGTCGGAAGTGAGCAAGCTGCGCAAAAACGTAGACAAGTAGTAAAGGCAAAGATAGGTGAGAAAAAAGTAGCAGAGCCACAGAGTCAACAGACTCGTGGAGAACATGAGGCTCTGGGCCGGGCTCCGTCCACCTGACCACACCTGGCCAGACTCACATCAACCAGCACGCCCTAGAAGCACTGCCTTCATTGATGTCTGTAACACGAGGGCTTAAGTTTAGAATTATGCCCAAGATCTACTAATGAGAACCATTAATTATGCCTCATCACAGACAAAAGAAGGAAAGCAGTTAAGGCTGGTAGACAGAATAGCTTTTCTAGCCTTTGGCAGTTTATAGAAAATAAAAAGGAAAAATGCACTTAATAAAAAGACTGATAACATAATTGAGGCATACTTAAGGTTTAAAATTGTATCAAAGATTAGTCTCTTGCTCTTTTTGCCTCCATTTCCCTCCCAGTCGTGGAGATGGATAGCCTATCCCAATCTTCTAAGCCATAGATTCTGAGGCCAGGTACAGAAATAGCAAAAAATTAATTAAGCCAGGTCAAGCTAATATCCTCCTTTATGGAATCAGATGCTCTATTTTTCATGACACAGCTCACCAACCCACCAGGGACCTCCGAGAATGTCTGTCAGAAGGCACAACCCACAGTCCCATTAACACTTACTCAAGAAGATGAACTCTAACATCAGCCTTTCCCCTCAAATGACAACTGCGGTCATAAAAGCAACATTGTGCTTAATAAGAACATTGATATAAATGGTGATGGAAGTGCATAATTTCATGGACGCAGGAAAATTGCATAAGGCAATGGGGTGAAAGTTACATTCTTTCCAAGGGTAAATTTGCCTTGGGAACCAGTCCTGTTTTATTTAACTAGCATCCCATCCATGGGATGAAATGGGATGGGTGAAGTGAGCAATTTCTGCTACACGGTCTTTCTTTCTGGCCTAGGGTGGCCTAGGGAGAGGGAGCTTGTTTCTTTCCGAAAGAGTACGGATCTCCCATTATGACAATTAACTGAACAAACACCAAGCTCAGTTTATGCCCATGGCCGGCCTGCCTGCCTCTCTCTCTCTCTCTCTCTCATACACACACACACACACACACACACACACAAAGGGGTACAGAGCAGCCTCCCCTTCAAGTCCCACTCGCAGGCTCATGTTCACAGTGGGCTAGAACCACCCTTCCCTTAGCCACTGTGCCTTCCCTACCAAGACCCTTCACACCAATGAATGTGCCTGCAGGGAAAGAACTAGCACTGAGCACCTCCTGTGAGCTCATCCACATGAAATCACCAACCTCTGACCACAAGCACAGCCATGGAATTTGGTTCTGCTAAGGGTCAGCTATGCAGGAAGAAATCCTGTTCATTCCTGGATGGGATAGGACAGCCTCACATCCCAAGGATCTTTCCCACCTCTAGAGCCTGGTCACCAACTCCACCAGTCTTAATCCCCACAACATGCCCCTCACTGTGGGCACCAAAGCAAGGTTGATATAAAAGTTGGGGTAGAGGAAGCTGAGGAAACACCAGAACAGACAGATCCATCAACCCTAGGAGGATAGGTCTGGGTGTCTGCAGCTTCCCAAGGAATCCCAGCAAGGGGAACAAACACAGTAAGGAAAAGGCAGTCTTTCCTAGAAAAGAGAAATCGTCCTCCACCCTCACCTACTCAGGAGTTCTACCTGGGCCTCAAGTAGCTCCCAGGTAGGTCAGGAGTGGGATGTCCAGGAAATGTTAGGCAGCAGGAAACACTCCCCAGAACATGGATGAGCCACATGCTTGTGAAACACACTGCTGTTGGAATACACTCAGATTCAATTCCAATGCAGGCCACCAACACCACTCACCCCTGCGATCAGGCCCATTTCGACTCACAGAGACCTTGTAGAACCACCCAGAGGGTTTCCAAGTATATAAACAACCTTTAGGAGAGCCAATCCCCAGGTCTTTCCTCCACTGGCCCCGCTGGTGAGTTGGAACCAAGCAGCACCTAACTGGGCCACCACGGATCCTTGGAACATCCTAAGGCAGAGCTTCTCAACCTTCCTCCTGCCGTGACCCTTTAACACAGCTCCTTGTGTGGTGGTGACCTTCCCTCAACCATGAAATTATTTTCATTGCTACCTCATCACTGTCATTTTGCTACTGTCCTACATCAGGCAACCCCTGTGAAAGGGTTGTTCGACCCCTCCCAAAAGGGTCGTGCCCTCAGGTTAAACCACTCCTCTAAGGGCACCTTTTTCCTCGTGAAATAAACTAGAGACTCCCAAAGAAAATGGAAAGCAGAGAAGTTATATAGCAAGGAGTAGAGCGCCTTTCTCCCCGCCGCTGGCCTTCACCCTAGCAAAGCTGCAGCCTTATTACCAGGATGTTCCAGAACCAGGGGAATCCTGGGTCCTCAGGTAGCTATGGAGTGCTGGCTAACATGAAGAATGACAGGACCGGACAACTGCCTTGAAAGAAGTGCGCCCAGTTAAGTGCCAGTGAGTTGGTTCACTAGAGACAGAGTGCTCCTTAGGTGGCAGGATGACAAGCCTTCCTCTGACATACTCTGGACATGTTGTCAGGAATCCCTGGGGAAGGATGCCATGCTTGGGAAAGTGGAGGGGTGGTGAGGGCCAAGAAGGCATCTCAAGATGGACTCCAACAATGGGCTCCAGCATAGGTGGCACTGTGAGTATGCAAGGGCTGGGGAAATGTTCTGCTCCGACATGCACGGCACTGCTGTGGATCGGAGCCAACTTGAAGGCACCAAATGACGAATCAGGTTTGGGTTTGAGGGGGAAACAGAAGGTGGTGAGGTCAGATCCTGGTGGCAGTTCATAGCCCGGTGGCATAACTGGTTATGCATTTAGCTGCTAACCGCAAGATCAGCAAACAGTTCACCAGTCACACTGCAGAAGCTCAAGGCAGCTTTCTGCTCTTAGAGTCACAGCCTCCAAAACCCGACGGGTAGGCAAACTCTTTAAGTCCAAAGAGCCAATCTGGTCCTTCCTAACAACTTTTAAATCACTCAAGAGCCTTAAATATGTCTTTCCAATCAAATGAAATTACCACCGTGATCTGAAATGATAACCTTCAAAGGTTTTCAAGGTTTCTTCAGAGCCCCATGTTCACTCTGAAAGAGCCACATAGGGCTCGCGAGCCGCAGTTTGCCCACAGCGGCAGCTCTCAGCCCTGGAATTGGGACAGAGTGGATGGTAATGGTTTCGGTTTTGCTTTGGAGAGGTGGAGCCTACAGTGGCCTTGAGCTTTTTATTTTCTACTGTGGTTGGCAGCCAAGGAGGCTACCGCACTCATCAACTACCGCCTCTTTCTTAGAGATCGCTTGCAAACACTTGACTGAAGCATCTTTTTAAAAAGGCGGACCCAGGGGACCCAAGCGATGCCGCGTTTCCAGGGAAACACGAGGGAAACACGAGGGGCGGGGCGAAGACCCAGGAGGGTGACTCCACAAATAGGAGGATGCTGTCCATAGCTCCTCCTCTTCCCGCTCTCCATCCCTCTCCGTGCAGGACCTAGACCCACTCACCTACCTTCCCCTATCCCTCTTTTTTTTTTTTTTGGTGGTGGGGGGGGGAACATCACTGCTCTCGGGTGGTGGGAGGAGGAGGCCCAGCCCCACTGCTGGAATTGAACCTCCGTCCCAGTGGGCCGCAGTCCCGCGCACAACCACTACGCCACCGGGGCTCAGCCTCTCCCCCCTCCCCCCCCTTTCTAAGCATACGCTCGTACCAGTTTGCACAGGCGCAGCTCGACCGCAGCCCGACGTGCCCCGCTGGTTTCCCCCGGTGCCGCCGTGCGTCACAGCCGCTGATTGGCTGCAGCCGCGGCGGGGGCGGGCACAGACAGAGGGCGGCGAATTCAAGATGGCGGCGGCCAAGAGGCAGCTGCCAGCTGAGCCAGCGGGAAGGGCAAGACCTCGGCAACGTGCCCACATCTTACACCGGACGATGGTGGACACGGGGCCCTGCCCCTACGACCCCACGCTGGGGTAGCGGGAGGAGAGCATTGCCGTTTACCTTTGCCCTCCCAGCCTCCACCTTTCTGCGTCGCTGCTCCTCCTCATCTTCTTCCATCTCCCTCTGGGACTCCTCGCTGGCTGCCTAGAAGGTGGCGGGGCCGACGCGGCGCCGCCGTCGCTCTATTTACACTTCCTCCCCCCGTGCCTGGGCTCGCCCTCCCCCCACGACAACTGTCACGCAGCCGTGGGCCCGCCCATTCCCCCGGCGCGCAACCTGATGCCGCTGGGGTCGGACGCCAATCAGGGGGCCGCGTTCCTGCGCTCGCGCACGCGCACTAAACCCAGCTCCTGATAGGGGCGGTGCAACCGGGATGGAGCTCCGCCCCAGGTGCCCGCCCTCTGATCTCCGATTGGCGCGATGGCGGTCCACCGCCTTCTGGATAGAACCAATGAGCGGAGCGTGGAAGCCGCGGAGTTGGCTGTAGTTGGTCGAATTTAAAAGGCCCTGACCTTCCAATGGGAAGGCGGCCGGGTCAGCGGTGAAGGCCGGGAGCCTAAGACGACTCTGGCAGGTTCGCGCCGCTCCTCCCGGGCCGCGCTGTTATTCCCGGGCTCCTGACGCCTGGGCGCGGCCGGGGCGCCCGCTTGTCTGCACCGGTCGCGTGACAGCGACACAGGCCCTCAGAGTTGCGCCTGGAATGGACTGTCACCAGGTGGATGCGCGGAGCAGTTGCCCAAAGAATGGATGAGGCTGGCCTTGACCCCTTTTAAGCTCCTTTGAAACAAAGCCCGAGCCCCTGTTGCACCCCGAATTACTGGCGGGATGAGCCCACTAGTCTCCGATTCCAGGCCCTTGCACCTCAAACTTCCTGGTTACTTTATGTCAGCATCTGCCCATGTAATTACCTCCTGGGCCCATACCACTGGTATTTAGGGATAGGGCAGGTATCCCCTGAATGTGAAGGCTCTGACTGCCCTTCGCCATCCTGCACCCCGGAGCTGGTGGTTCAGAGCAACCAGCCAGGGTACAAGAAGGGGTCAGCTCATCAGACCGGTTTCTTCTAATCCGCCTGTATCCACCTCCTTCCCTTCTGTGGGGGTTGGCTCTCTCTGAGAAGATGCTTAATGGGGTTGTGTGGCAGGAAAGCAGGGGCTGACGCAAGAGAGAGCACAGGGAATGGGTGAAACGTGGCGACGCGCGGATAAAGCCGGGCAGAATCCTCCTGAGACAAAATGGCCAGACCATCTAGTCGTTAGATGTGGACAGACCTCAAGACCAGCAGTTGGAGACACTGGTTGAAGACACTGACCAGGCTCCCGTATCCTTGGCCGTCAAGTCCTTCTTTGAAGGGGCCCTGGACATCTTGTTCTTGTGGATCGACTGCACATACACTTGAGCATCTCGGGGCCCTGGGGCTTCTCTGCCTGAGAACCTCATAAAAGGCAGGTGAAGGAAAGGAACGGATTTCTGATTTCAGGGTCTTGCTCATCACTTGTTTATGGCTTTCCCCTCACCCTTGTTTGGGACATCCGCAGGTGGCTGGACCCAAACCTTCCTTCCTCCCTCAGGGGCCGGAGCCCTGACCACAAGTCCTCAACCTGGGTTGCTCTCTTTGTCTGTTTCACCATCACAGCTGTCCAAGAAATGGACAGGGTATTCTGCCAGCTTTCTTCTCTGCCTCGCCAGTTACCCCTGGTAAGATGGTGGGTGAGTCCTTGCTCCTGGCTCTCAGGCACAAGGAATCCAGAGTGCCAGAGGCAGCAACAGCTATTCAATGGGATTCTTGTAGCCAGGACCTCCAACTCCCAAACCCCAAATTTTCAACAGAAAGGACAAAATTCCCCAGTAGTCTGAAAGTAGTTACGTGACCCATTCCTTCTATTGAAGGTAGACTGGCATGTAAAGGTCTTGGCTTAATGCATTTTCCCAGGCTTGATGCAATTGAGCATAATAATGTATAATTTGACCACTGTATCCCAAGGTTATAGGCCCACTTTTGTCTTCTTCCATAAAGCAGCCCACTAGATTAGTAAGTGTTATGAAGAATCCTGTACTGCTGGATCAAACCCTTTTTAAGCACTCTGAAAGGGTTGGCAAGATTTATAGGCAGGGAAGCAAGTGCATGTGGGTATGTGATATCTCGTCCTGTTAGGATGTACCCTGGACACCACCTTCCCCAGAGCTCCATGTGATTGACCTCCCACAAAGGGCCAGTTGGTCTTAAAAGAACAGAATCATGGTGGTCTCAGCACCCTTCTCTCTGACTGGCAGGTTGACTATTGGGTGGTGGCAGTACCTATGCCAAACTGGAAGTGAGCACCTAGGCCGTTTAACCCAGGCCAAGCCTCGATCTCTGCCACTGTGGCCACCCTGCTCCCAATACCAAAAAGTCAGAGGAGTGACACAGAGAGATAGCACCCACTGCCTAGGACATTCGGGAGAGTGGTTGTTCAGAGCCTCGTTGGTGGTAGGTCTGTGGTGGCATTAACATATGATTCCTATGGAAAACTAATACGGGGGGAAATATGGCGAGGACGATATTCCCTAACTTAGAGGGAATCTGGAAAGCTAGTATTTCACGATAGGAAAGCCACCACTTTGGTAAATTAGAAATAAAATCCAAGTACATTATCTTGTGTTAAATATATTCCCACAGGTTCTCCCCTAACAATGACGCTGCCTTAATGTGAGCTCATGGTTGATTCTATCTCCCTGTAGAAGCAGACATTCTCCCTAACTCCACTGTGGCACCCATTGCCCTTCTTGCCTTCCCCCAATTCAGGTATTAGGATTCCTCACCTGTGAGCTCAGGGATTTCACTGTGATTACCACCCACCTGTGACGTATGTAACTCCTGAACATGCATGACTTATGGCTATCTATAAATGTCCCAAAACAGTAAAGACACCCTCTCTCCTCTCCCACCTTCATGTGGACCACCAAGAGCGGCTGAGATGAGCATACTACCATAAAATGTGTCTGACTATTTTATCTCCTCTCCTATCTCTCCTATCTTCTATGACTCTACTATAATCTATATATTATAGCCGTACACTTGTACCCACAGACCCCTCGGTTGTTAGAGGCTGGTTTCCTCTAATAGATTTGGACTCAGAAAGGCCAGGCAGCCGGAGCAGCTGCTGAGAAGAATATGTCACTGAGGCACTCTTTGCATATCGTGGGGAGATAGATGCTGCCGCCTGTGAGTGTTGGACCCTGGCAGTTGAGGAAGAAGAGCGGAAGGAGGCTGTCAACACCTGGTCCTCAGTGGATCTGTGTCTAAACCAGTTTGTGGAGGAGATGGGACTGTCAGGCTCTTGGGGTGGGACTGAGGGATCTGGGACTGAGAAGTCATGGCTGTGGGGACTGAACAGGACTTAGAGAAGGAGGAGAGATTTGACTGGCTTTGGTCCTAAGAACTCCAAAAAGAAGCAGGATCTTGATTAGCACTATGAGCTCAAGGTTTGTGTTAGTCCTGGTAATCTAGAGAAACAAATTCATGAACACACATATGTATATAAGGGAGAGGTTTATATACAAGAGGAGTGAAACATTGAGAAAGCATCCCAACCTAGTCCAGTCCAAGTCCTTGAGTCCAATATTAGCCCACATGCCTGATGATACCAAACCACAAGTCTTCTTCAAACTCATGAAGCACATGCAATGATACCAGGACAATCACAGGCCAATAGGTGCAGAGTCTTGTGGATCCAGTGACAGTAGAAGCATCTCAGCACTGACAGGGGTCTCCCTGTGGCTCCTCCAGTTACCAGGGATCAGGGTCTGTCAGCATGCTGCCATCTGTCTTGTCAGCTTCAATGTCTCCCAGGGAATGAGTTTTGTATCTTGATAGTAGAGGGTCTTCAAGGAACTGAGTCACTTCCAGGGGGAAAATACGGCCGGATTTCCCAGGATTCTCAGGAGAAAGCCATGCCCACACAAAGGTCTCATTGGCTATCTCCAGATTGACAGGCTAGACTTCTCCACACTCTTAATCCTCAAGGTTCAACAGATTATAACTGAGGCCCTCAGGGCTGAGCCCCAGTGGCGTAGTGGTTGTGCGCGGGACTGCGGCCCACTGGAACGGAGGTTCAATTCCAGCAGTGGGCCTGGGCCTCCTACTCCCACCAGAGAGCAGTGATGCCAAAAAAAAAAAAAAAAAAAAACTGAGGCCCTCAGGCCTAATCAACCTCTCCAATCTCTCATCCATCAAACCGGAACCAGCAAGCACGCCCCCACCCACACATACACACACAGGTTCCTTGGTCTCTAGCACAACAGTGGTGAACACTGACACCAGACACGCCTGTGCCAGATGGCAACTCAGTCCTGAAAAACAGGTATTGATGCAGAAGAAAAGGCAAGACTTGGTAAGAGAAGCGGATCCCAATGAGCAGTTGGATGAAGACATGGAGGATCTATTGCTACAGATTGCTGATGATTTTATTGAAAGTGGAGACAGCAGCCTGCCAGCCATCTCCAGTCTAGCACTCTGGAGGTGAAAGATGTCCAGCTACATCTAGAGCGCCAGGGGGACATGTGGATCCCAGGATTTGACTTTGTAGAAACCCAACTCTACAAGGAAGCTTGTGCCACAGAAGCTCACAAACGGAGAACAGCACTGATGTGGAAAACGACCAAGAAATAACCCACAGCAGGGTCAGGGACTGGACAATGAACCTGGAGATACTTGAGCTGAGGCCTCAGCCATCTCATCCAGGAAATTGTTCTTTTCTTTTCTTTTTTAGGCATCACTGCCCTCAGGTGGTGGGAGTAGGAGGCCCAGCCTTTGCTCCTGGGAGCGGGAATTGAACCTCCATCCCAGTGGGCCGCAGTCCCGCGCACAACCACTACGCCACTGGGGCTCAGCCCGAAATTGTTCTTTTAATACTTCACAGAGAAGCATATATTTTTTATTAACAGTACAGCAATCTCTATAGTGACTAAGAGGAACTGCCAAAAGAGTAAAACCTCCTCCTCCACCTTCCCCCTTCAGTCCCTTTTCCCTGTTGTCTCAAAGAGGAGCAGCCTAGCCTCCAGAGATTTTCTTTGCGGTTTATTTTATAAGTGGGTGAATGTGGGGCAAAGCATTATGGTCCTGTTGGGAAGACAGTATTAGTAGGAAATGTAGAAGTTTTTGTTTCCTTTTCCCCTGTACTTTGTAATGTTGGTGTTTTGTGCAGAATAAAGGAGTTATTAATAGAAAGAGCATATATATACATATATGTATTCGAAGATGGCCATGTTTTATGCCCACAACTATATGTCTTCCGATGCATCTCTAGTGCAGACCTCCTTGACCCTTATTTTCAAATCTTAACTCCCTCAGGACCCTGACTAGTTAGTCAGGCCATGCACTACTGCCCAGACATCCATATGTACTTCAACCTTGGATGGCTACTTCTTTAGAACCCTGAAAGAGAGGACAGCTGGAGCCCTCCTTGGAGGGAGTGGCACAGCCTGTAATCCAAGTAATGGAGCCAAGGCCAGAGGTGGGCATGAAGGAAACCCTGGGCTCAATGTCTGGGAAGCATATGAAAAACTCAGTCTTCTAGGGAAGAGGAGGGTGAGTTCACGTGTCCACTGTCTGTTTGCAACACCAGTCACGCCAAGTGCATATCACGGTTTGGTTTCTAAAACAGAAAGTGCTTGTCCCTGTTGCCCCCTGAGAGGTACACTCGATTGCTCCTCACGTACCCAACAGCCAAACCAAATCCCGTTGACCTTGAGCCAACTCAGACTGATCACAACCCTTGAGAACTCCCTAGGGTTCCAAAGCTGTAAATCCTTGCGAAAGGGAACTTCCACCTCTCTCCCACGGCGCAAAGAGTGGGTTCAAAGCAGGGAGCAGCTGAGCTCTCAACCACGGACTAGAGCTTCTCACCTCCAACAGTACAGGAGGGAAAACACGGCACTCTCGATGGACTTCCTCCTGCCAGCCTCGGTGCTTCCTAGATGATTACTCCTGGGAGTGACTGTTGGACAACTGGCCCTTGTGATTTCTGGACTTTGAATATGTGACCTCTCAGGGCAAGAGACTCTGCAAGCAGCATTAAGGATTTTGAAATGGGAAAATTAACCTGGGTTATGTGGGCAGACCCAATGTCATCACAAGGATACTTGTAAGAGAAAATGAGAGACAGGTGTATCAAAAATGAAAAGAAGGGGGGGGGGTGCCAGTACGTGTCTTGGATGGTCCTTCAGGTATAGCATGAGAAAATAATAGTCACACAAGAAAGTGAAAAAAAAAACTAATAGAATTTAGTAGTCTCTGGCCCCAGAGGCAATCAAGCATGTCCTGATGCAGGCCCATCCCGCGGGTTGGATCACGTACACTTGACTCTTCAAAGTGGCATCCTTGGTCTTCATTACATCCAAGAGGGCTTGTGCAGCAAGTTTAGCCGATGCAATACACCGTTTGATTTCTCAACTACTGCTTCCAGCAACATTAGTTGTGGGTCCAAGCAACATTAAATCCTTGCAGTATTCAACCTTTTCTCCTCTGATCATGATGTCGTCTGCTGGTTCTATTATGAGGGTTTTTGTTTACATTGAGATGCAGTCCTTACTCAAAGCTGTAGTCTTTGATTTCATCGGCAAGTGCTTCCTGTTCTCACTTCCGGCACGCAAGATGGTTTCATCCAATGGCTGTTAATACATCTCCCTCCAGTCCTTTTCATATTCAGAGTTGGTTCTCAATTTATTTTCTCAGCTCACTGATTGAATAACCATGATGAGAGAATACAGCCCTGGTGCACGCCTTGCTTTATTTCAGACCATATTCAAACAACTTCCTCCTGGTCCATGTCCAATTTCTGCAGGAGCACAATTAAGTGTTCGCAAAATCCCATCCTTTGTAGCATCATTCACAATTTGTTATGCCCTTGCATAGTCAATAAAACCCAATTTGTTAGGCCTTTGCATGGTCGACAAAACCCATCTTTCTGGAAAGCAAATGGTTTGAGAATGATGTTGGCAACAAATGTACAAATGTGCTTGATACAATGGATATATATATGGATTATGATAAGAATTGTATGAGCTCCAATAAAATGGTTTTACAAAAATCTTTCTGATCATCTCTGCTTTCAGACAATGTCAGCTGGCTGCTGTCAATGATGATAGCCCCTGTGCCAGGTCCTTTTCTGAAACTGGCTTGAATTTCTAGCAGTTCCCTGTCCATATACTGCTGTGACTAGTTCTGAATTACTTTCAGCAAAACTTTACTTGCATGTGATATTAATAATATAGCTCAACACTTTCCCTATTCTTTGGGATCACCTTTCTTTAGAATGGCCACAAATATGGATTTCTTCCAGTCAGCTGGCCAGGGGGCAACCTTCCAACTTTCTTAGCATCGATGAGTGAGCGCTTTCAGTGCTTTGACTTGTTAAAACATTTCAGAGGGTATTCCATTCATTCCTGGAGCTGTAAAAACCGATCTTCCCCTCCAAAAGGATGCTACACTTTGATTGTAGCTGGTGAGAACACCTTTAAACAGTAAGGTAATAAATGGGTGTTGGGTTAAGCCCCCTGCCCTTCTGAACATTTGTCCCAGCACCCAGAAGGAACTCTTACAGTGGGGTTTCTCTGGCTCCCTTCTCTCTCAAGGCTCACTTCACAGCACCTGTTTGTCACCATCAGACCACACAGGACTCCTCGTGGCTGATCCTCCTTGGTGGTCACTCGCTTCTTATCCTCCTTGGTGGTCACTCGCTTCTTTGGGTCCCCAAAGTACTTCCGCCAGCAGAACTGACTCAAAGGAACTGGCAGAAGTAAAAGGAGGGAGGTGAGGGAGAGAGAGAGAGAGAGAGAGAGAGAGAGAGAGAGAGAGAGAGAGAGAGAGAAGCAGTTCACTGGGCAGCCCCAGTGATAGAATAATGCAGAGCAGGCTTCTCATTGGCCTCTGCCTCTCTGCTGTGTGCTCTCAGCAGGCCGGGGTCTCCCACTCCTGCCTCCATGGGTGCACTGGTCCACCTCACAGGTTCTTTTCATCCAGCTGCCGACAACTACTAGCTGCACCTTCCCTTTTGTAACACTGATTTCTTCTCTTCCCTCACCTGCAGCTTCTTAACTGAAAACTTATGATCCATCTCTGAACAGTGCTGGATGTGTTCCTCTAGACAACCCAGACTAACAAAGGCCAACAGAAAAGAAAGAGGTTGTGGGAGGAACCCTGGGTGTCTGAGTGAGGTGAGAGGGTGGAAGTATGTCTGCTATCTGCCTGTGCAATCAAGGGGAGTTGGGAGGTCTCATCCCTTAAAGGAGCCCCAGGAGGTGAGATGGGCTGGAATGTGATCCATCCATCACCATTAACCCTTCCCTGTAACCACTACTCAGTGCTGCATATACACTCTGAGAGGTTGAGACAGAGTCTCAGGAAGGAGACAGAGCTCAGTTAGGAATGAAATGCAAATATATAGGCTTTATTGGAGGTAGTGAAGGACTTTTGGGAAGGGAAGGGACAGCAGAGCGAGTGAGAGAGAGAGAGAGAGAGAGAAGCATCTTGAGTTCCTGGGAGGTCCCAAGGCCCAAAGGTTAGGCCAGGGAATCCGCACCTGGCAGTGAGGCGGTAGGACATATATAGGGCTTGAGCCAAGAACGTATGTACCGATCAGGGGATGAGGCTTTCTGATGTTGCAGTTGCATGGTCTGAGTTAGAATATGGTTTGTGAGAACACAAATCCGCCTCCTGGAACACTGAGGGAAGAGGCTGTACAGACTCGTCCCTGAGAGATAAGTTCTGTGAAGGGGCTGTGCCCTTCAGGGAGATAAGCTCTGTGAAATGCCAGAGGAAGGGGTTACAAAGTTTGGCAAGTTATTTATGTCTTTCTCGGTGAGGCTGACGCAAAGTTATTCATGTCTTTCTCGGTGAGGGGTGCAAAGGGCTGCCTGGTCCAGGGGGCTGCCCGGTCCAAGGAACTGCCCAGTTGCAGGGGCTGTTTGGTTCGACCCTGGCCCATACACGCTTGTCTTTTCTGAACTTTTAATTTGCCTGAGGACAGACACGATTTGTCCTTCGTGGTGGTCGACTGACTTCACTCCGAATAACGTCGTTCAGTTCCACCTATATAGTAGCCTATAGCAAGATCACATTTCTCCTACGACTAGTAGGAAGGATGCCATTGTCTGTGTGGGCCACATTTCACTCCTTCTATGAATGGACATCTAGGCTGTTGCTACCTTTGGGCTGGTGTAAAGGGTGCTGCTAGAACATTGGTGGACAAGCCACTGTTTTGAGTTTCTGCTTTCGCACCTTTGGGGCATCTACCTAGCAAGGAATTGTCGGCTCATAGGTGCAGAAGCTCTTGGACAGTGGGCTACGTCCACTGCCTACAAAGGAAGACATTTAAGCTTATCAACTGCTAACAGGGAGAAAGAGGAGGCCGTCTGTTTCCTTCAAGATCTCAGACACCCTACGGAGTTCTTCTCTGACCTGTAGGGCTGTCATGAATCAAGATTAACTCGACAGCAGTGCGCAGTAATTGTTTTTACTTTTGTGAGGATCATCAAAGCATGTTCTACAATGGCTGTTCTATTTTGCATCGCCACCGGTCAGAGTCAAGTCGATTCTGGCTCATCTCAGAAACCTCAAACCCACTGCCATAAAGTCAATTCCAACTCACAGTGACGCGATAGGAATGGTACCCCAGACTGAGACTCCTGACGGGTGCAGAAAGCCTCCTCTTTTCCCTACAGAGCAGCTGGTGGTTTTGAACTGCTGATCTTGCAGCTAGCAGCCCAACGCATAACCACAAGAACTCTCCGACTGACCCTACATGCAGGGTTTCTGAGGCACCCAGTCTCTGAGGGAGCAGAGAGTCTTATCTTTCATCCACAGAATGGCTGATGGTTCCAGGCCCACTGCCAGGTTGCAGCCCCACCCCTCCTCCACCGCACCACCAGAGGGTCCCCACTTCCCTCCATCATCAACAACAGTTGTTATTTTCTATTTTGTTTCTTATCTAACCATCCTAGCGGGAGTAAAATGGTATCTCATTGTGGAATTTATTAACACCTTCTCATGGCTAATGTAACTGAATATTTAAAAAATATATTTGGTGGCCATTTGAATGGCCTCATCTCATGTTTCAGTTATTTGTCTTTTTCTTAAGTTTTTTTTTGGGGGGGGTTGTTTTTGTGGGCATCATTGCCCCCTGGTGGGAGTAGGAGGCCCAGCCTTGCTCCTGGAGAGCTGCTGCTGGATATGAACCGCCAACCCTGTGGGCTGCAGTCCCGCACTCAACTACTCCACCACCAGGGCTCAGCCCTTTCTTAAGTTTACAGATAAAGATAAGATAGATACACATTGAATCTCTAGTCCCCGGAGATAATATCCCAGTATACCACTTGTCTTCTCTTGAGGATGGGTGGTAAAAGTCTTTTGACACCAGAGGAGGAACAGAGCCAGTCACAAAAGGCAAAAATAGTCTTTTCTCAGTAGAAAAAGATTAAGACTTAGAAATGTTCAGTAAAATCATTCCCAATGTACTGAGCATTTGCCAAAAGCCATGAAACGACCACACACACAGTGAACCTTGATCTAAATACTGGTACAGTACAAGCTGAGTTAGTGACGATGTATCGATATTCATTCATTCCTAATAAAGGCGCCACACAGAATGAAAGGTGTTAGTAGGAGAAGCAGTGTGCTGGAAAAGAGGGTGTGGGGGAACTCTACCTTCTGCATCATTTTTCTGTAAACCAACCCCCCCCCCCTCAATGTACTAAAGAAAAAGGAATGTGCCTTTATTGAGTTGTACAAAACATGCTATGCTGTTACATAATCTGATGCCAACTTGAGACTATCAAGAGTGGAGGGGTGGAGGTTAACCTGTCAGTGGTCGCGACATGCATGGAGGCACTACAGAGATAAACAGCATGTTGGAGGCGGGAGACACAGACCCTGCTTGGTAATAGTGATAAGACACATGGAGTTCTGTGAGAGCCCTGGAGCTGGAGTAGCCACGTGGAGACCCCTGCCAGTGCTGAGACGCTTCCACTGCCACTGGATCCACAAGACTTTCCACCCACTGGCCTGTGAGCTTCCTGCAGTCTGCGTCATGGCATGTGTTGTGTGAGTCTGAAGCGGAACTCATAGATTGGTGTCAGACATATGGGCTAGATTTATGTTATGTTATGTTATGTTATGTTAGATTTATGAACTTGATCTGGACTGGACTAGGATATTTTCTCAATATGCAATTACTCTTGTATATAAAACTCTTTCTTATACATGAATTTGCTGCTCTAGTCAACCCAGACTGACACATATGCCGTGGCCTGACTGGGAAGCTGAAGGCTCATAAAAGTTCATGTTCCTCTCTGACTTCAGTTCCCTCTGATTTCCACTTGCACCTGGGTGCTGGATAAGGACGCAATGAGGCTATTGTCATCACCCACAGTTCTGATTAGCAGCCAAGTGCTTCAAGTGTCACTCAAGCTCCTGAACGTTAACCACTGTTCCTTGCAAAACCATAGAAACCTTTGTTAAACAAAAATATCGAAATGTGGAGCTGTTGCTTCTTGACAACTGCATTTCTGACTAGCTCTCGAGCCCTTCTCCAAATAAGCCTGAGCTCTTCAGTTTACTCCATGTCAAAAGCAATTGTGAGCCCCGAAGGGATTCTAATCGTGAGCCTTTTAAATGTTCTCTGAGTCTGTGGAACAAAAAGACGTTAGGCGGATCAAGAGCAAGGCTGTAGCGTGACTGGGCTATGACCTCCCCCGGATATTCTTGTAGGGCAGTCCGGGGTCCCCCTGTAGAATGAGCGGGTGCATCCTTCTCACTGAGTGGGGGGAGGGGGAGCAGATACCTCATCACACTTTTCTGGTCTTTGTCTCACTGATTTTAAGAAACCTGACCTTTCTTCCTAATAAACCCTTGTGATTATCCTGCATCCCTTGAGAAAATCTATCAGGATTATCCCTTTTGAATCCCCCAATCAGATGTCATAACCTTCTGAGCTGCAATATGTGTTGCCTTCCTCTTATGAATAAGAGAGAGACAGACAGGCAGGCAGAAGGAGAATCGGTTCACATGACTGCACGGCTGCTGAGTCCGAAAGCAGTAGACCAGATGGAGAGTTAGACACAACAGCAGGCTGTCAATCTTCTCTCTCAGCAAAGCTCCACTTTTGCTCCGATTGCCTTTGTCTGGTGGGACTCACTGACACTGGTGGGAGGGTGGGTCTGCTTTATCTCAGATGAACTCATTTTAATATTTATCACTTAACTACCTTTCCAACAACACCCAGACTAGTGCTTGACCAAACAGCTGGGCCCCACAGTAACTTGATATGGCAGGCAACATCAGCCCAAAGTGACCTCTCCTGGGTTCTGTGTCACTCAGGGTAAACGTACGAAGGCATTTGTTTCTGGGTGGGACACGCATTGAAGCTTAGCAACGCTGACCTCATGGGCCAGGAGTGTCCTGTGTGCTCTCGTGTGTCTGCATGCTCGCACGCGTCCTACTGTGCTGCTGTATGTTCTCATGTGTCCCTGGACTAAGGAAGCTCAATATACCCGGTCATCGCCTACCATCGCTCATCAACTTGCCGCGTCCTTTTTTACTAATTAATCAGAGGAGAGTGAAAGAGCCTACATTGGAGTCTTGAAGCAGCCCCGTGTCAGGGGTGGGATGAGGAAATGCGGTCCAACGAGTCATTCCGTGGACACAGGAGAAGTCGACACGACACGTGGACACGGTTGAGTCGCAGCAGACCAGGGTGGCGAGCACAGGTGAGGACTCAGGAGGAGATAAGATACCACCAATCAACTCTGCCTCAATGTGCCTGCTCCAAGCAGCGTCCACACCAGGAAACCCGTCTCGGCTGCAATCTGGGGTGCTGCGAAGCTGGGTGAGAAGGCACAGAGACACGAGAGTCTTACGTGGTGTCACGGTGGCTCCACAGACTGGACCCACACGAGCTGACAGGTCCATAGAAAACTGCCCAGTGAAGACCTCATCCCAGGCAACCTCTCTGGCTGAAACCTGAGGTTTTCTGTGGCCGTGCTTGGAGGTGCCTAACTCTGGGGGGAGGCGGAGTGACAGTCGTAATGTAGGGGGACTGTCCCTCCCATGACTTCACACACACACAGGAGTCCTTGCTCCTCCGACCCCACTTCTGCCCACTGTGGCTTTTCCACTTGGCAGGGCCACACCCGGGCCTCAGTGTTGATAGATAACCGCTGCCTGGCAACGGACTGGGTTAGCCCAGGGCTCTCAGGAGAAACCTAGCAACCCGAGCTGTCTGTCCCTGTCTCCCGGCAGCTTGCAAGCCCTGGGCACGGCTAGTGCTGGCTCACTCCGTTCTGGCATCGTGGAGAGAAAGCGGGCGTGGATGGCCTGGCAGCTCGACTGTGCCCTGCTCACCTGACCAGCCTCGCGAGGAAAACGGGCCGGGGCTGCTGGTTCTGGGTGATAATGGGTTTGTTGCCCCGCCCCCCCCTCTGAAAGGCTCTTTCCTGTAGGAAACTGAGGATTAAAGGAGGAGAACCGCCCTCCAAGAAGGGTCTCCCAGGGACACCACGATGGTGGACTCGCTGGTGGCCGACCAGATGGCTCGCCTGACGCTCAAGCTCTTGGAGAAGGTAGGGCGGCCTGGGAAGAGCCTGATTCTGAGCGCCCCTCTGAAGGAGCGCGTCTGCCAGCTTTGCAGAGCAAGGGACACCCCTTCACGTCCTGCCTGGGCAAATCAATGGCCTGCCCCGCCTTCATGCTTCCCTGTGCTTGCCTCCCACGATTCTGCCTCCTCTATATGTTCATAAAACACAGCGGTTCTCCGCCTTCCTCCTGCCTGGCCGCATGTGGTGCTGAGCCCCCAGCCATAACTTTATTCTCCTGGCTACTTCATCCCTGTCCTTTCGCTACTCTTATGAATCGGGCGACCCTATGGAATTGTTCAACCCCCACAGGATGAGAACCGCTGCCTTAAGGAATGATGTGTGAGACTGGGATACAAGTTTATAAAATGATTGTGACTATAACTATATGGACATATGGATTTCTATCGTTGGTGATTTTGTACGTGGTTGATGAGGAGACAGATGTGGATGATGTGGATGGGGCGGGTGGAGACGGAGATAGAAGGTGGGAGGTTTTCCCCGCCCTGTGTTAGGCAACCACTCCCTGAGTAAGAATGTGAACACTGACTTTCAGCACCTTCATCTGTGGCTGAGGCTCTCAACGCTCCTAATGCAGCCCATGACCCTGTCAGACAGTTCCAGGCCCCCTGTGGCAGGGTCATGACCCCCCAGGTTGAGAAACTGTTCTAGGCTAGCAGGCTCTAGTGCTTGGCTGCCACTATGGAGACAGCCCAGGGGGCCGGGCTTCTCACCTTCGTTCTTCCCCTCCAATCTGTCCCTGTAGGTGACCGAGTGGGGCTGGTTCTGGTAGCTCTGTGGACCCCTGCCTTGTCCCCCTTTGAGAAACTTCTCTGGACCCAGTCCCCAGGCTGTCCCTCCCCTGGGCTCGGGGGCAGTCTGGTGCCATCGGGAGCACTTGTTCAGGTGGGGCCCGCAAGCTACTTGACGGCAGGTGGGTCCGTGTGGGCTCGGGCAGGTGCTGACCGTCCACAGCTGGGCAGGGCGCGGGGCGAGGACAGGCAGGCGAGGCAGACGAGAAGGGCCGGAGGGAGAGCAGGGAGGCGGAACAGAGAAGCAGGTTCCCAGTCACCAGAGCCAGGCTCTCGTTAAACACGGTCTCTTGTCCTGTCAGAAGCTGGAACATGAGCGTGAGAACATGGAAGGGGAATCTGGACTCCCACACCTTGAGGCAGGTAAGAGGTCTGGGAGCAGGTGGCCAGCTGTTCTGAGGGGAGCAAGGAGTCCTCCCCACTGCTCAGTCTCTCCTCCAATTACCAGCAGGGTTATCTTTAAGAGGTTTCCTTGACCTTCTGGGTAAAAGTCTTTTGGTTTATCTGTAAATTGCATACAACCTACACACCCACATGTGCACTTACACAATCAGTCCCACACGTACACACTGCAAGTGCTCAC
>PVJH01033535.1:0-21479 GCA_004026705.1 Nesogale talazaci | reverse complement strand
TTTAAAGATGCTTCACTCACCATTACTAAACATTATGTCAATAACATAAAGAGATGGTCAGGAAGTTTGAGGTGCAGAACCGACTGGGCAGTGTTTCCTTCTGTGGTACAGACCCAGTCAAGGGCATGGTATAGTGACAATAAGTCACTCACTTTTCCTCTCCCTTCTTATCACACTTATAACTGCTTTGTTATCTTCAAAAGTAAAATATATGCACCTAAGGGGGGCAGGGAGGAGGTGTGTGTGTGTGTGTGTGTGAAAACTCTTGATAATAAGGCTGCAATTGTATCTGCCTGATGATGCCCAAATCAGATGTATCAAGGCAGAACAATTTTACATTCTGCAGATAAATGGCACCCTGAGTTCATAGTCATTGGCTTGGAAAAATGTTTCTGATTCACAGGGAACATTGGCTCTGCAACCCAGATATTGGTATGTGATATATGTGTGTATATATGTGTGTACACATATATATTATATATATAATATGAAACTAATAAAAAGTAGGAGATTAAGTCAAAACATGTTGTTACCCGATCATGCTGTTTGTTGGTAGGGACTGTTGAGTTGAAAGTGACCCATGGACCTAATGTGCCACAAAACCAAGTCATCAAGCTTATGGACAACAGGACAGAGTCAGAAAAACCTCTATGGAGAAAACTGACCAAAGCATGGAATTATTGTTGTTCCTCCACATATCTTATAAATATGTCTTAAGGTTTAAATACTTCTTAGTGAGAAATTTCTGGTTCTCAAATGCTCTTTTGAAGAATTCTGTGCTCCTTAGTTTACACCATATAAAATGGTAATTTTGACATTCTTGGGTTTGGGGACTACAGAAAAGTCTCATAGAGCCAGTTCCGGACCATAAGGTGAATGGAGTGAGGCTACCAAAATAAATGATCAGAGGACAGTTCTTTCTGGCCTTGAATGATCAGGAACCTGGTTAAATTCAGAGGGACAACTTTTCTGTTCCTTCTCTTCTCATGAATGAAATTGTCAATGTTCTGAAAGTTTCTTTGTGATAAGCTACAGTGATTGCCCTGTGTTTTTCAGGAAAATCTATCCTATCAAGACAATAGCTTTAGAATCTCCCAAAATAGACAAAGCTAACTTCTCTGCCTTTAATTTAACTGTCCCAGAAGAGTGTGGTGGAAACCACTGTTTTGATGGGACAGTGGTGAAGGCACCCAAATAAGACTCAGACAAGGATCTGACTGAAAGAGCAATCTGCAGCCAGCCAGCCACTGATCACAGACATGTGCTGAAACATCTTTTGTCTGGAGAAAGCCTGGACATATGTGAACTGGGACCCTGGCATCAATACTTTTTACCTTTCCCTCACATATTCAGTCAGTAGAAACATATGCACAAATGAACACAATCAAGGAGCACTTACAAGCACAGACTCTGAGGCCAAGCGGGTTGTGTTTAACAAGCCAAATTCTGCCACTTACTAGTTGGGAAGCTAGCACAATCAGCTGGCATGCTGAAGACTTTGCAGTAACTCCGTGGGTTCAGATCTCAGCCAAAGCACATTATAGGTAGCAACTACCCATGTGGTACTTGTGGCTTATGTGTTGCTATGATGCTAGATATGTTTCAGCCCACTCGTATGGCTCATGCCTATCCAGACAATATTTCCTCCAAATGTAAACGTGATCTCATGAGATAAACCATGACAAAAGCAAACCTACTCAGGTTGACAAATGGCAGCTCTGCAGGGCAGGGTGGATCTGTTCCCATTTTCCTGTGTCTCCTTCCATTATTTCCATCTCCTCTAGAAATGGTGTCCACAAGTAACAAAGGCTTTTTCTTAAGAGAGTAAGTTGCTGAAGAGCAAAGACAGCATGTGGCCCTCCCTTGACCTGTTCGTAAATCTCAGCAGAGCATTTAATAAATATTTGTTCAATTAAATGCTATCTTTGATCTCTCAGTCCACAACACATCGTAGAGTTTATTGATTCCTATTAATTGCTTCATCCTCAATTAAAATTCATTCGCTGTAATTTGAATGGCAAGCCCATCTTGAGATGTCTCACATAAATTGTGTTCCAAATTAACCATCATGGTGAGGGATTTCCTGCGCCCTTGCTTCTGGCAGTCTGTTTTCCCTGCGTTTGAAATATTGGTCTCTAAAGACTAGTTTCCTTTGAGCAGATTATCAAGATTAACAGTCACTCTGCACTTCCTATTCCACCAAGAACCTCTCCACTCAATTTCTCCAGGGAAACAAATACTCTGTCCCCAACCTCATCTGTTGGGCTAGCTCATGTTACTTGTTGTTGATTGCAGTGCTATGGTGCTCAATTTTTTGCAGGTAAGCTTTCTGAAAAACACCAAGTGAATTTCTATAAAATGAGGCTGTTGTTTTTGCCAGAGTGATTGAGGGTATCTGTGATTTTGTAAGGTAAGACCACTTTCAACAGAAACACTCAGAGCAAGAGGGTCTCTTGACTACTGTATAATAGGTAGACTTCAAAAATTTCATGGGGAAAGTGAAAACAAAGGATAATGGAAGTTCCCTATGAATTTCTTGAAACCTTTCATAAACACTTCAGCTACATTGGAATATAGAGATCTTCTTCAGACAGCACAAGTAGTTTCAGTTAGCTTCGCGTTTGACAAACATTATCTGAGCACCTCCTTGCTTCCAGTTTCAGCCTTTGGTACTGCTGAGCACAGGCTGGAAATGATAGCTGCTTTTGCTTTGGGCAGAAGTGCTTACTGTCTCTTTGCATTAACCCTGAGGATCAAATTCTGAATCCATGATGTTTCCAGTGTGCACTTGGCTGCATTTCTTGTAGTCTTTCCTCCTAGTTCAGCTCTACACCGGGCTTCTCTAACAGAAACTTGGATAAGTGACAGTATTGTCAAGGTAAAGGTGGTCCAGGGCTTGGATCGTAGCTCCAGAAGCACAAGTCCCTGGCTCTGTTCTGTGAATAACCTCCCTTTCTGTGGGGATTCCTTTGTGGTCCAAGATGATCTACTCTCTTCCCTGTGATTCTCCCAGTAAGAAGAAGGAGGTGATGGGGTGTGTGGAGGAAGATTTCCTCTCTTCCAATCAAATCCACTTGTGCAAAAGGCAGTCTATAAAATACCACTATGCTCTCGGTTACTAACAACCAGAGGCTCTATTGTTGTAGGGGAACTTAGGAAAGTTCTGGTAGACAATGAATTATTTCAGAACTCAGTAGAGTTCAACAATTCACTTGGCACCTATTTTTAGGGAAGTCATATTTTACATGCTAAAGTATTTCAAATATAACAGAAGTTTCCAATTCGTTAGAAATTTGAGTATTCTTAGTTTTTTTTAAGTATAACATGTCCATATCATATAACTAGCAAACAGCTTCTATTGAAGCTGAACCCTTGGCTATAATCCCTTTCATGGTGGATTGTCCCAGGACCATGTACTCACAGGAGGTGCCAACTTCAGGTCTTTCTCAGCTGGTCCTTCCATGACATGTGCACCTAGTCTTTGAGGTCCAGAGGGCTGTTCTAACAGGTAATCTGCAGTTTGCATCTAGGTCTTATCCTTTTTCACCTCCTCCCAGGTATATCTGTGTCTCGATGGGAACACAGAAGACACTCAGGTCTCTGGTGACCATATCAAGCTAGCACAATCAATGTCACTCCTGTCATTATTACCTGCATTGTGAATGCCCTCTCATTTCTCCCCACCTAACAAACAATAAGGGAAGAGTTAAGAAAAGGAAATTGGCATGGGACCTGCTCAGGCTTTTTCCACCTACTCAGACAAAGGAGATGTTATTGATGGAGCCACTTGTTCAGAGGACGCTCAGGTGGATGTGAGAAAGAGCAAGTGAAATAATTATCTGCAGCTGAGAAAGAAGAAAGACAAATTGTTTAATGTTCCTTGGCCATCCCACATAGCACTGAAAAGTCAGGATGCAAACACTGGTTTTGCATAGTAAATGTGTTTTATGGAGCAGATGCATTGCTTTGAGATGGAGGTGCAAGGTACATCAACCCTAAGTGGCCCATCCATCACGGGCAGGCTTCCTCAGCCGGGCGGCATTAATCTGATGGTTTTGTCTTGCAAGTCAGACCACAGGATACATATTATTCTACAAGGAAATATTGGAAGTGGTTGAAGGTGCTTGCAAACATACACTAGAAGCAGAATAATGATGCATAATGCATTTATGGTGCACTCGGAATTTAGATAAGTGGAGGAGATCCTTGTTTATCAGAAAGGGCCAGAGCACCAGTCGAGATGTTTACGTGGTGGTCCAGCACTCTCCCATTCTGTAGGAGAGTAGGAAACACAGCACCACAATGAGCCCAGGTTTCACACTCATGGTACATAACCCAGAATGTTTTCTGTCTCCTGGGAATCCAAGGTGCTCTCTGAATATTACCAGTGGAGACTTTTGCTGAGTATGGGTGGTCTGCATGCCCTCCGTGTGGAGTCAGGTTGTAGGGCACCCTTTGTAGAGTCACAAATAAAATCCATCAACAAGATCTAACTGGAAACTCTGAAAACCTCCTAATTTAATGAACAGGACCATTTCTACACTGAGCAACTGAGGTCAAACATATTGGGGAATGACCTGGGGCCAGAAAAGAGGGTGCTGATGATGAGAGTGCATGAGTGCAGAGTCATTGCCATTTCAATAGATGATAGGCAGGCAGGTAAGTAAACAGACAGGAAAATAGACATTGTTAAGTTGGCTTGGCTTCATGGTGGTCTTATGCACAACAGAAGGAAACACTGCCTCAGTCCAATCCCCAGCAATGTCTAGCTCATTCAGTGTGGCTATTGTGTCCATCTGTCTCTCCAAGGCTCTCTCTCTCTCTCTCATCCTCTCTATCCTTCCATTTCACCAAGCATGAGTCTTTCTCTAGATAATTATCCCCCTACCAAGGACATGTCCAAAATGAGGGGATCAAACAATGTTTTAGCAGAAGAACACTAGCCTTTCTAGTCTATCTTGGTTTGTAAGCTTTGTTTACAGCTGTCTGTCATATTTAACCCTGCTAGTATTTGAAACACAGGGAGAGTAACTTCCAGAAACAAAGGAGCATCCAAGCCATCACAACTGACAGAGGAAGATGGGCCATGCCTGTGGAATATCAAAAACATGGAAGTTCTTTATGATTCTAATGGGAGGACCACTCAAAATTAAATGACAAGTAGATAGATAGCCATACACACAGACAACAGACAAAGGCATAAAAGCTAAGTTTCACCCCCCAAAAAAATGATCACAGGGCGCCACAGCTTGTCAATGAAAGAAAATTAAAGCATAGATATGCACAGTATGTATTATGAGAGAGTGGAGACTGCAAAGATGCAAATAGGATTACTTCTTGCATGATGGAATTATAAAGAAATACTCCCTCTCAGCAGGAGAGGCTGTGCTTACATTCTGTCTTGAAAGGTGCTCACTCTTGACTCAGAGTTAATCCTGATTCCTTCTGTCTGTCTTCTCAAAGATGAACCTTTAGGCCCCTGTATCATATGCTTTCTAGTTGGTCAACTGATAGACAAACACTATGGTGGCAGAGCAGGGAAAGCTTGTGTGAAAGAATCAAAGAACGATGTCCAGATTGAATAATGAGAGATGGTTTCTGAAGTATCATGGAACAGACAGGTCTTTAGGACCCAGTTATCTCAAACTACTGTCTCTAAAATCATTAGGGTTATAGGGTTTTATAGGTTTAAAATCTGAACATAGAGTATTATAACTATATCGTGTTATAATTCCAATAGAACTCTTGAAGAAAAAGTAATGTGAGCTTGAGGATATGTTGGTAAATTTAAACTAGAAAACAAAATAGTTACATTTGCACACAGCTAGGTTTACAGACTACCATAAAAGTCAGTCAGTGAATTGATATAGATTTGTTTAAAAGAGCAAGAACATTTCAATAATTTCTTTAAAATGAAATTCCTAGGATGCTTCAGAGTCTTTCCCTTGACTTTTTGGGGGGTGGTGGTGTTTAAAATAGAAACTTAAAACAGAAATTTTCCCATAAAATTTGAAGGTAGTACAAACTTCAAAAGGATACCCAATTGACCAGATGATATATTCTCATTCAATATTAATTTAAAATCTGAAACAATTAGAAAACTGCAAAACACTTCTACAAGAAACTGAAAGGGACTTACACAAGTAGAAGATTGTGCTGTGCTCCTAGAAAGGAAAAATAAATGCAGTGAAAATGTCAATATTACCAAAACACTATAAATTCAATGCAATTGCAGCACAATTCTTCACAGCAATGAAGAAACCTAATCACCAACATTGTAGGAAAAAGGAAAGAAATTTAGGATTAATAAAACTTTCACTTCCAGATTTTTAAAGCCTAATATATTGCCATTGAGTCTTGTTGGCTCAATGGTTACCCTTGGCTTTTAATCTGCAAGGTCCACAGTTCAAAGCCACCAGCTAATCTTCAGAAGAAAAATTAGTTACAGTCTCAGAAGTACAGAGGCAGTTTTACCCTGCCCTATAGAGTCACTATGAATACACTATAGATTGACGGCAGTGAGTAAGTGAATGAGACAGCCATGGCAATCAAAAGAGCTTGGAATTGGTACAGTGATAGAAGTGAAAACTAGTGGATTAAATATGAGAAATCAGAAGCAAGCAATTTCCTACAGGTATTTGATCTTTGATAAAAGAAGAAAGCATGGTAAGTGGAGGAGAAGTAGCTTTTTCAATAAACTGTTCTAAAAAAATCATATCTCTACCTGCAAAAGAATAAAACAGGACCTCATTCTCACACCATGTTCAAAACTGAACTCAAGATGGATTAAAGATCTAAAAATAACTTTAGAACCATAAAGACCACCAATTAAAAAAGCAGGAACAAACTAAAGGCCCTAATACATGATTGAATACAATGAAAAATACCAACACTATTGAAGACAAAACAGAGGATTAGAATCTTCTAAAAACATGACATTTATGCATATCAAAAGGTTTCATCGAAAGAGAACCCACCAATTGGGGAAAAATATCTAGCAATAGCAAAGTGCTCATTTCAAAAATCTATAGAAAACTATACCATCTTAATTAGAAAAAATATAAATAGCCAAATAAAATGGGCAGAAGGCATGAATAGGCAGTTTACTAAAGATGACTTCCAGGTGACTGATAATCATATGAAGAAATATTCATATTGATTTGCGAATAAGGGGAATATAAATTATGAGATATCACCTCATACTAACACTCATAGCAAAACTCAAACAAGTAAGCAAACCAAAAATTAAAATAATTGATGTTGGAGAGGCTGTGAAGAGATTGACACAATCTTGCATTGCTGGCATGATTGTGGGATTGTACAACCATTCTGGAAATCAACATGGAGCTTCCTTTAACATAGTCAATCTCTCTACTGGATAGATAGAGAACTGACATTTGCTCATCTTTGGTTATTGCAGCAAATTCTATAATTGCAAAAAAATGGAGAAAATAAAAAGCCTTGACTCTAGAGGCATGGATAACCAAATTCTGGTACATTCACACCACAAAATAGTATTCATCCTTGAAAAATAATATCTAGTCTGCCGAACACCTTAAGACATGGAGAATATTATTCTCAGCACAGTTAGTCAATCTCATAAAGATAGATATTCCATGACACCTTATTATAAAGGAAAAAGAGAAGAAGAAAAATGGTTTTCACACCAAAGGAAAAGACCTTGAAGTCTATGGCAAGGCCAGGGTCTGCGGAGGCAAAAGGGGAGAGAGGGGAGGGATGGAAAATAAGAACTGCGGGGAGGGGGGCACTGATGGGGATCTAGAGAGACTGTTGCTGATTTGATTACATGGGCTGTGCACCTATATGGACTATGTTTTTATTTGTGTGTTTTATATCCCACAAGCAAAAGGTAATACAAATTTTAAAAAAGCAATAGATAAATAGCGTTAAAATGTAAAGAGCAAGTCAGAGCCTTAACACCCCTCCAGACTCCTGGCCCATCGACTGTGAACATTGGTCGGAGAGGCTGTAAAAGGAGGGAAAGTAAAACTGACAGGGACATGGATTCTTTTGTCACATACAAGTCAGTTTCCCAAAAGCAAACAAAAATATCTGGAACAACTGCTTGAAATTTGTAACATCCATTTACTTCATGCAGCGGCAGAGGCAAATCTGTCATTAGTCCATGTGGAATGGAAGTGAACAGAAGAATAAGATTTCTCACTCTCCCTCCCCTCGGTCATCCATCTGTTCTAAGTCCAAGCAACCCTACTGAAGAGGAGGGACTACCCCAAAGGGGTTTCCAAGGCCCTCTCTCTGTATGGGGGCAGAATGCCTCAGCTTTCTCCACGAAAAAGACTGGTGGATTCTAGTTACTGACTTGGTGGTCAGCAGCCCACGGTGCCATAGGGCTCTTCGTGTCCCACCACGTGCTTTTATAAGAAAAGCCGTCAACAAAAAGCCAGTGCAGTTCAGCTTATGTCCTGTGTGCTGGTACACACCTCATGGAAGCGCCACAAAGTCAAAGGGAACAAAATCAGCATGCAATGAGAGACGTTGTTTCAGGAGTTCTCCCATCCCCCCACTTTCCATGACCTGCAAGGAAGACCAATCACGAGCAGGATTCATGGACAAATTACGAAAGCACAGACCCTTCCCCATGATTGTTTTACAGTAAGCATTTTTAACTCTAATTTACATACAAATTTGAAGCTAAGCAATTACTACTAAAGTATTCGCTGAGATGGAACAGAGGAATTAGAATGAAAATAGTATGAACTACCTGGGGAAGTGCTGTAAGAGTCTGATGGTGGTTCTGGGCTGTCTGGTTAGTTCTGAGTCTGCATGCCCACATAGATGCTAAGCAGAGCTGCTCTGCAGAGTTTTCTTTTGAGGCACTTCTGGGTAGTGTGAGCCACCAACCCCATTGGGCTAGTTCTGAAGCATTGAAGCATTCGCATCACTGAGGGCTACATTATCTTCACATAAAAGCTGAATATCACAACCAAGTCCTTAGAACCCAAGAGCCCATGCCTGGATCTTACTCCCGAGCAGTCAAAGGGGAGAAGTGGGCCATTACTTGTGTGAATGTTGCTGGTCACATTTGAAAACGAAGAAAACAGATCTGGAAGGTCAACGCTATACCTGGAGGACGTTGGCTTGAACACCCTTGACTGGGAGAGACCACAGTGATCGTGGCACTGCTGCACTGACATGGTGCTGAAGCTTTCCAGGCAAGCACTCCTGGAGCTCCCCTGAGGATTCTGCCATACCCTGAGTCCTGATAGAAAATGTGTCCAGAGAGAGGCCTTCAGCTAGTGAAGGGTGAGAAAAGGCACCATCACCCTCGAAGGTGGGCCATGCTCAGGGTGCTGGGTGTGACCCACAGTTTCCCTGAGTGGACAGAAATCTCTAGCCCTCTTCTAGGCCATCCTTCAGAAGCAATCCTGCAAAGTCCACATCGTCAGTCCGGCACAGACCCTGACCAGTCCTTAGCTCTGGCTCCTGTTCCTCCCATTTCTTTTTTAAGCAGTAGGGATAACCAAGCTTCCACTCCTGGGCATTTTATACGAGTAGTTAAAACACAGCGATGTTTATGTGCATTCCAACTTCAAGATAAGAAAATGAATTATTTTGCTAAGTTCTGCCAATGAGTGTATTAAGGTCTCAGATATCTTGTCCCTTGCAGACTTCAGCACAACCATACTGCTTATTAGGTTCCACGCCCTGCTCTTTGCCAAGTACCTGGTTCCCTTTCAACCTTAAGGTATACTTTAAAATAAACAAAAAATTAATTAAAACAGCAGCCAGTTTTTCCAAAATCAACTCCCTGAGAAAGGGCAGACTTAAAATCTCAAACTCAAAAGGGTCTTCCTTCAAACCAGCTAGTTATTTACCTGGACCTTCTGAGGTTGTTGCCATGTGATACCCAGTGGATTCCCACCCTGTGCTTAGCAGAGAAATGCTCTGGAAGGTTTTCAAGGCTGTGACCTCCAGGTCACAGATCCCAGGTCGATCTTTGGAGGTCGGTCTAGGTAGTTTGTAACTGCCAGCATTTCAGCAAGTATTTGCACAATTCAGAAGTTGCATCCTGAGGGATTGTTTTCCCCCAGACTACTGCAGGTGTCATTTTTCAGTATACGACTGGTATTTCTGTTGAGTAAACTACTCGTATGGCTGTTGGGTGAACATCTGGTGTCATTGTTAGACTGCTAACCTCCATGTAGTGTTTCCAATCCACTGGCCACTCCACAGAAGGAAGCCAGGGTTGGCTGCTCCTATGAATATGTACAGCCTGTGAGGCCCTCTCTAGGAGTTATTTTGAGTCAGAACTGACTCCATGACACTGAGTTCTGGGCTTGCTGCAGGCAATCCTTGATGATATTGCAGGTTGCTCTGACCATCACAAGAAATGTCACAATCAAACACACTGTCACTGAGTCAATTCCAACTCATAGGGCCCTGTGGGTTTCCAATAAAATACTCTTTACAGGAGTAGAACGCTTCATCTTTATCCTGGGAAGCAGCTGGTGAAATTGAACTGCTGAGCTTGAGGTAAGTATGGTAGTTACATAATCTGGTGTCAATTTGGGACTTGAGAAAATTGAGTGAAGGGGTGGGATCTAGTCTGTCAATTGGGTCAGAGAAAATAAGGCCTCTGTGTGTGTGTGTCCTTCTGGGGATTCTGGGAACTCCTGCATTTCCTCCTTGGAGGTGGGAGACACACTCTCTCTCTGATCACCCCCTGCAAGACACTCCTGATGAGAAGCCATATGGACCTACCCTCATGCAGCCCTGGGAGCTGTAGAAGCCATGTGTAGAGCCCTGTCAGCACTGAGATGCTTACAACGCCACTGGATCCACAAGACTTCCCACCCACTAGCCCGTGATCTTTCTGCATTTGGCATCATTGCATGTGCTTTGAGAGTCTGAAGAGGACTTTATAGGTTGGTATCAGACATATGGGCTAATATATAACTTATGGACTTAATCTGGGCTGAGCTGGGATGTTTTCTCGATATTCAACTGCTCTTGGATATAAAGCTCTTTTCTGTACACACATGAACATCCCTGGATTTGTTTCTCTAGGCTACCCAGATGGACAGAGTTAACCACCCACTATGTAAACCACTACCCCACCAAATATTACAGGAGAGTTACACAACTGGGGGCTTTCCCGGGTCCCAAAAATTATGTTTACACTTTTCAATTGTCTACCCTGGTGGTTCTGTGGGGGGAAATTTGGACTGCAGACTACAACGTCTTTGTGACTGCAAGTAACTTTGTGAGAAAGGCTGGACTCCCATAAAGATATATGTATATAGAGAGAGAGACTCTGAAATTTTCTACAGGGTCATTATGAATTGAAATCTACTCAATTGCAGTGGGTATGTGGGGTAAATATGCAATAATAGGGTGAAAATTGAAATATTGTTAAAATGATCCAAATAGCATAGAGACATAACATAGGCACATGCAGTTGGAATTATAACTTCTGAAGACGTACTTACTTGCCAGATGCAGCATTGACACAAACCTTCAACTTGGCCAAAAAAGAGAGTAATATCTATAAACTACAAGGTAGCAAAGCACAAGAAAAAAAGGTATGCCTGAACCTTGAGAGCAGGGTTGGAATATATGTGAGTACATTTGTAATTCATTTGAATAGATGTACTTTTCAGGGTTGAATTTAAGCTGTATAGCCAGGACTTGCCAGAATACAGAGTAATTGTAAAAGGTTGAGGATATTTTGATGGCAAATATAGGTTATTGATGATCCATTTGACTCTAAAAAAAAGTCACTGTTTTCCGAGTAGACAATTGAAGTGATTGGGAGGCTCTCTCGCCATCGGTCTTGGCAGGCAACACAAGTGGTATCAGAGCGTGAGTACTCTCCAACAGCTCTGGTTTTGTGAAACTGGCATTTTTAATCACTGGCTCCATCCTCATTAGGCATGACAAAAGAGAGCTCTTAGTAGATTTTTAGACAGATTTTCCAGAAATAAATGAATCTCTTCAACATCATTGAGATGCCAGAAAACAGATGTCCCCTCTACTCTTCTCAGCTTTGACCTGGAAAAGCCACCAGGAGGTGTTTGGAAACACTGAACCAGGAGCATCTCACTAAGACAGGAGGAGCCATTGCATCAGTTGGCCCGCCCTCATCCTATGAATCAAGTTGACAATGCAAGACTGGGCTCTCCAGTGTGCCAGTAGGCCAAGGGCCTCAGAGAAGAGCACAGGTCCAGAACTGGAGAGCACCAGCCAGTGAGAGAGAACAAGAGTTCTTCACCACCAGTAGCACAGCTTCTGCCTTGATGTTGTTGTTAGTCACCTTCGGATTGGACCTCAATGCATGGCAATCCCTCCTCACCCAACAGAGCCCCATGTCACTTAGGATTGTGCCATCCCTGGAACAGTGGCAGGTCAGACCAGCTGTAAGATTGTCATTGGCTGGTTTTCAGAAGCAGCGTCCCGGGTCTTTCTTCTCAGCCCACCTGCACTGGAGGCTCCACTGGATTACACTCAGCATCACAGCAACACACAAACCTTGCGCTTCCCCTGCACTGGCTTGAATTGGATCTGGTCTCCCACATTAAAGGTAAACCTTTAAACCAAAGCAAATCCTATAAAGGAAGCAGTCAGAAGAAAACTCTGACTGGTCCTCCTGGTCCCTGTTGCTTTCACTTGCCAAACACTACAATGACAACCAAAGCCCGACTACAAGAAAACCCATCAATGGCACCCAGCAAGGTCAGGTCTGAGATAGCCAAGGTGGAGGAGGCTACAGAGAAGGAGGATAAATGATGGTAACTGGAGAATCTCAGGGCAACAGTCAATAATAGCCAACAAACCATGCCCCCCTATACACACACACACAAACACAAGCAGTATGGGAAAAGTACAAAAGAAGAATCACAGCATGACAACACTGACCCACCTCCCCCCTCCACTTCCCCCATGAGCATGGTGTCAAGTCTGCCTCACACTTTACTGAAGTTCACTTTCATGAGAGACTTTATAGTCTGGGTCAGTTATTTACCACTTTTACAGATGAGAAAAATGTGGAGAAGTGTGGAAACATTTACTAAATTGCCAAAATTCACACTGGTATTTTTGGTACTTGAGCCAACAGGTTCCAGTTTCAAATCCATTGTTTTTCTAGAAAGGACTCTGAATTCTTCACAATTTGTGAAGAGTCAGAGAATATGACAGCCTGACTAGCAAGGATTAGATTTTAATCAATCCTGTTTGCATCTAGATGAGAAATAGCTGGAAACCTGGAGACTTGGATACCCACGTAATCCATTCAATCATGTGGATGGTAAGACTAGTCACTCACCATTGGATTTCCCTTTGCCTTTTCATCTATAGGAGCCACAACCGGGAAGGAAAGTGGCCACCCAGGCATCTTTCCCTGCCTCTTTGCCATGGGCATTTTTTGTCACCTGGGAGAAGAGAGTGTCATTTATATAATACTGCAGTACTTAATAGGTTTACTCAATTGTCATCACCTATCTGCTTCAGGGAAACTTGAACTAAGTTTTAACATCTAACTATCTAGGTACTTTGTGAAAATATGGGAGAAAAAGCAAAAGAAGCAGAGGAAGAAGGAGGCATGTCACCCTTCAGCTTTTTATTTGGTCTCAATAAACTTTTTCTCTATTAATTTCCATTTAATTTGATTTCTAAAAGATTTTCTATATGTGATTTTCATACCATTTCAGTAGTTAGCATGGTTTTAGATATTTATTCTTAGTCAATTTTTCCATTATCTTTTTTAGCTTTATATTATTAAATTGGGAGATGGTTTACAAAACAGATCATCAGCTTTACATCTAACAGTTCATACACATATTGTCCAACTCATCCCCTCAATGTTCCAGAACTTCTCCCATTTCCTCCCTGGGTTTCTTGTCTCTATCCTTCCTTCTTTTCTAGTCCTCTGACTTGGTCTTTGTGACAGTGCCACCCTTTGGATATTACGTGATTGGTTATTCTAATAGAGAGTGAGCTCAGTTCCAGACCTGAGAGGTGACTTCCATAATCAATTTTTGTTTAGGAAGAACAAAATGCTCCTAGCACCCATGCATTGAAGACATTAATTTTTCACTTACTGCATGTGTGTGTTAGTTTAGGTTGACTAGAGAAGCAAATCCAGGGACACTTGTATGTATATTAAAAAGGGCTTTATATAAGAGTAATTGTATATTACAAAAATAAGTCCAAATCAAGACCATTAGTCCAATATTAGTTCATATGTCTAATACCAGTCTGTAAATTATTTATTGGACTCATGCAACACTTGAAATGAAGATCACTGTCAGTGGGTGGAAAATCTTGTGGATCCAGTGTTGATGGAAGAGTCTTCACACTGGCATGGGTCTCTACATGACTCTTCCAACTCCCAGGCTCTGGCTGCCATCATCATATCTCCATGTGTCTTGTCAATAAGAATGTGTTGCAGGGAAAGTCTGTGTGCCTGCCTCCAGTGAGCTATTTATCTCCATAGCACCTCCAAATTAGGTCATCAAGCTGGGACCTGGTTGACCGGCTAAACTCCACTACTTCACTCTTAATAGTCTCAAGCTGACACCAGATCATTCAACTATTACAATGTGCTTACACCAGCTAATAACTTTTACAAGAAGAAAAACCTGATCATCTGAATTTTTAAAATTCTGACCAAGGCTCAAATGGCCTCATTGAGGTAAAGAAGTGATTCCTGGTTGTCATTCGGACTCTCCAGAATGCAACTTGGACAGGTTAGGATTCGATGCACATTTAAAATCAGCACCCATTTGGGATTCAGTGAGTCACATTTGCCCAAAGATGATGTTCAGGAAAGTTCAGAAAAGAGGAGAACTGTAAGCAGGAAACATAGGCACTAGTGGATGAAGTGGCACTGACTTGTCAGGACTGTAATCAATGACATTGCATGCAATGTACAACAATTGTTGAATGGAAAAACAATCTGCTTGGTCAACCGTGACCAAATTTCTACTAAACTCTTACTAATCACCAACAGTTTGTAAGTAACCATGCTGATATAGCAAGAATGTATTCATCCTATGGGTCACCACAGAGAGTTTGCAAAGTTGACAGCTACTAGTGGACACTCAAGTGGATTTGAGGCAGAGGGCACAGGCAAAACCCATTAGAAAACCCAACTCATTACCATTCCAACAGTCTACATGCCACTCATTGTCCCCAAATTTAGTTAATAGTTCCATCAAGGAATTTTATTCAGCATCAAGTTTAACATGCGCTACATTTTTGCTTCAGAACTTGTGGCAATTTGAGGATTTCCTCCCAACATATTTTTCTAGCCACATATGCATGAGAAAAAAATGTTTTTTTTCATAAAGTTCATCCCAACAAATAGTATACAATTGACGGCATCATTGGTTACTTTCCACTGATAGCCAAAAGGTCACAGGTTCAGGACCATCACCACTTCCATGGGAGAAGGACATGTCTGTTTCTATCAAGATAGGTCTGAATAAATGGATTCTTGGTTCCTCAGTGGTATGACAGGGAAGGAGGTGGTTTGGGAGAAGTCTAAAGCTAATAACAAGGCATATCAGAATCAAGGATACTCTAAAACTGATTGTGATGATGAGTGTACAGCTTGTCTTAATGTGATAGAATAATTAAATTGTCTGATATGTGGATCATATGCCAACGAAACTGTTTTTACAACCTTTATTTTAAAAAGGTTGGTCATAAGAAACCTGGGGGGTAGTTGTGCTCTGTTTTATAGAGTTTCTACAGGTTCACTGACTCAGAATCAGCTTGATGGCATCAGATCTGGTTTGGTTTGGCATGCAATCAATCTACTCTTGTGCCATAGAGAACCTTTGGCCTCTTGTCTTGAGTTGTCTTCTGAAGAGCATCATGTACAGATCTGTTCTCATGGAAATCCTTTCCATGACCACTTTACTCACTGAAATAGTTAGCTGCCAAATGGAGTGCCAGTGGAAGCTATAATACGAAATTTTGCAGGGGAATCAATGGGCAAGGCCAGTCTCTGCTGATTCAAAGTGTACCTACATAGCCCCTCACTCCCATACAAACTCTTCCAATGCTCTATAAATGAAGGAAGCTGACTCCTATTGGAGGATATCATACCCACCCCCACACCCAAAGATGTCAATCCACATGTAAGGCAGTATTTCAAATACCTATATAGTACTCAAGATTCTCCTAGAAAAGTGAGTCAGTACTATAGGTATATCCAAACTTGATGAACTGAATAATCCTATTTTTAAAAATAAATGAATGCAGGGCTGAGCCCCAGTTGGCATAGTGTTTGTGTGCGGGACTGCGGCCCACAGGGTGAGCAGTCCATATCCAGCAGCAGCTCTCCAGGAGCAGGATTGGGCCTCCTACTCCCACCAGGGGGACAGTGATGCCCATAAATAAAATAAATAAATAAATAAATGCATCCTTCATAGTTTTATCAGTTACACAAAGTACATCATTCCCAGATGCCATTTTGACCTAAATAGCCTAACTCAGAAATAAAGAGATTATAAAATTTTTATTACTTCTCGGCCTTTTGGCTAAGATCAAATGTGAGACTGTAAATTCTTCCCGCAAAATTGCTATGGAGTTGACCCTGACTCATGGTGATCTTATAGGACAGAACAGAACTCCTTTATAGGATTTGCATGGCTGTAGATCTTTCCAGAATCAAAATGCCTCAGCTTTGCTTGGTTCACACCGTCCATCAGGGTTAGCGGTGAAGGTGACTACAAATCCCGTATCCTAGAGAGCCTAACACAAGACAATGGTCGGACACTTTCATCCTCTTTGCTAAATGACAACCCCACCCCCTTCGCACCCCCCACCCCCACCTACATGTGTTGCCATACAGTGGGTCCCAACTCATAGGAACCCTGAGTATCACGGAGCAGGACGCATGCTGCCCAGCTCAGTCCCAGCCTAGCAGTGGTCATTGTCTTGGAGTCTGTTGTGGCAGCCACTTTCCTAAACCATCTCATCAAACATCTTCCCCTTTTTGCTGCCCTTCTACTTTGCCAAACATGGTGTCGTTTACAAGGGACTGGCCTCTCCTGATATGTCCAAAGTAGATGAGACAGGATCTCACCAACCTTCCTGTAATTACAGTAGGGGTCCTCTTTTCTGAGACAATCAAATCTGCCCCACCAGCTTTGGGGGTGATGTTGGAAGTGTAGGAGAGTCAAGAGCCCCTCCTGCCCTGCTCCATGCTCATCTGAAATCACTGTGATCAAAATCAGAGACCTGCAACCCTGGCAATGGGCATTTTGTAGAAGAAAGGCAGAGTCCTCCCAATAATTTTTCATGTATGGAACCCCACTAATATCCAGTCTACATCCTCAAGACTTAGGCCAGACAAATACATTGTAGATCTAATTCAAATCAGACACAAGTGCATGAGCATATACTTCAGCTTCACATCTGAGAGTTTTGAACAACAGGCTTAGCACAACACATGCCGTGCCATTTGCAAATATGAAACCTGGGTAGGGGGAAGCAACAATCTTCTTTCACACCCCACCCCTTAGAGTAAGCAGTGAGACCACATGAATTTCAGACGTCTGCCCACCCTCTCCCCTGAAAGGTCTCCGGTGGAGTCAACCATGAGCATCAACTCTTCATGGGACATCTATTTCCAATATCAAAAGCCAAAGTATGTATGCTCTTCCCCATCCTCAAGCTCTCCCAGGGTTCCTATCTCTACAAACACCAAGAGCCCCCCAAAGTAGCTCCATCTGAGAACTTATCAGTCACCTGGATTTGTCTACACCCCAGGCTGCATGTTCTATTCACACTGGTCTTATTGAGTTTACCTTCTAAATATTTCTCAAAGCTGCTAATTTTTCTCACTTGCCATGAACACCAAGAGAGTTGCAAAACTGGTTCAGAGAACACTTCGAACCTCCAGCTACACCAGGAGGAAGGAGAATCCAAGTTCACAGCAGCCCCAGGGGATTTCTTTTAGGCAGAGGGCAGGTATCCAAACTTCTTTACCCATAGTGTTCTACTTCTCTGTTGGGCAAATGCAGGGCGTACTGAGCATCATGCCTTAGGACAGTCCATGGCAGGGTGGGGGAAGACTCAGACTTTGAACAGGCTGTATAAGAGCTTGTCACTCTGAACTGCCTATGAGAGTATAGGGGACACAGAGACCTGCCCAGCTCTTTCCCAGGTCACTATCTTAATGAGGGAGATTTTTCCTACAGAGAGCAAGGGTCCAGGTTATGATTTCCAAACCCATTGTTTGGGAAGCTAGACACACACACACACACACCCAATCCAGGGTGTGGTGTTTTAACCCAATCTTGAAGTCAGAAGAGGAGATAGAAGACTTGGGAAAATCCAACTCTTTTAGCAGATATTGGGTAGCCTCCGGTCTGAGGAGGATGGCGGGGGCCACAGACTAATTTTTCAACAATAGTGTAAGCATTTAATAAGTGATATCCATACCTCACATAGAGCAGCACCTCTCCACCCCATGATAATGGCCTTTAAAACAATCCTGCTGGCCCTCTCGCTCTCACTGCCATGGAGTCAAGGTGGACTTGTAGGGGTGACCTGTGAATTTTGGAGATTGTAACTGAACACAGTCCTATTCACATACCCATGGTCTCCATGCATCAGAATGGATTCAGTGGCAACCGGCTCTCCAAATTTAATAGCACAAAAACTATGTCTCCAGTACAAAACCAAAGGAAAGAGGCTTACAACACTGTCTATACACTTTGCTTCAGTTACACTCCAATTTTGTTGGAATAGTTTTGGAGGGAGCGACATTGGTTAGGTGTAAGATCTCGACCTTCCATGTGGGAGACCAGGTTCAATTCCAGGCCAACACACTTCCTTAGCAGCCACCTCCCTCTGTCAGCCGAGGGGGTTGTGTTTTGTGATGTGTGATGGGATGCAGCCAAAAATTCAGCAAAGAATCCAGATAAAGGCGGACTCAGGATTACAGTCTGATTATCAACTTGTGAAAACTGAAACCCTAGAGATCCCAGAGGTCCGATTCTATTGTCCCTGGGGTCTATGGGAGTGGGGGGAGAGGGGCAACTGGATCAGATAAGAGCAGCACATACATATTTGCACCCTAATGCCTTAACACAGATGAAACCAGGGTATCAGGAAGAGCATTCTGAGGGGGCCAGTTCACTGTCCGTCAGACTGTTGGAGGGTCGCACTATAGTTTAAAAAAAAAAAGCTATGAACAAATTCACTTTGAGGTCAGGGATGAGTCGGCTACTATGCAGGAAGTTAGCGGCAGCAAGAACACCAGGCAGGCCAGAAAAATGCCCTCAGTAGGCTGCATGTGGCCTATAGTTTGAGGACGCCTGGTTTAAGCCAGGTTACTGAGGAGACTGATTGCAAGGCCAAAGGGGGTGGCTGTGGCCCAGCCCAGCAGGGAAAAATGGGACACCAAGACCATTTTTGAAGGTCTCTGTCCTCCTTTGCTTCCAAGGATTGAGCTTCCCCAACTGCCCATTTCTAATGAGAGCCTTGCCATTGGGTTGGAGGAGAGACCTTCGGAGTTCACTCAGTCTGTAGTGCCCTGGACACCTTTCTACTGGTTTGCTGTCACTTTCTCTCTCAGTGACTGTGGCCTCTTTCAAATGGGTCTTTCTTATTCTTTTTATTTTTTTTCCTACAGCCCGCTCTCTAACTAGCTTTATTTGGCATCACAGTGCTAAATAATAGATGTGATACTTTTCACATCTGTACTGAAAAAAACATGTTGCAACATAAAATTGTAAAATGCTTCCAGCTATCATTATAAGTGAGCAGCAGAAAAAAATTTCACATTAAAAAAATGTTTTGTGACACCCACATTTCAGCAGTTTGCTCCTATGGTTGGGACTTTTCTCCACTTTCCAAAATTTCAATAATCTCCCTGAATGTTTCATATGTTAAGAAATGTATACTCTCTTCATGTATTCACTAAAATGTTATATATCATTTAAAATATGTTGGATTTCTAAGTGACAATGGACAGTGGGCATGTAGGGTGACTCTGGCACATGCATAGGATCCATACTATCTGGTCTTTTGGGAAGCAGTTAGGGAGTCACTTTTGAATAATTAGACTCGTGGGTGCAATAAGATTTCTTCTCAAAGACTCTCACAAGGAAATCAGTGTTAAATGTAGATGGGAACTTGTGTTAGTCTGGGTTGACTAGAGAAACAAATTTATAGACACTTATATGTGTTTAAGAAAGAGCTGTATATACAAGAGCAGTTGAAACATCCCAGCCCAGTCCAGATCAAGTTATAAATTAAGGTTAAGCCCATATGCCTTATATCAATCTATAAAGTCCTCTTCAGACTGACAAAATATATGCAATGATGCCCAAATGCGAGATCACAGGCCAGTGGGTGGAACGCCCTGTGGACCAGTGGCAGTGTGAGCATCACAGTGCTCGCCAGGGTCTCCATGGGACTCCTTCAGCTCCAGAGTTCTAGCGCAGCTCCTTGCATCTTGTCAATGAAAACGACTCCTAGGGAGTGCATGTGTGTCCCACCGACAGTGAGATATTTATCTCCATAGCACCTCCAAAATGAGATCATTAAGGTGGCAACCTGATTGATAGGCTGAACTTCACGCCTCACTCTAAGTCTCAAATGGACAACAGATTATGTAACTACAGAGACCTCATCCACAAGAAAATGTTGATTGAAACATTATATACAACCATGAAAAAAATAAAACTGCCAACTGTTCCAAAAGAGTAAATGACTAAGTAAAATATATCCATTGTTTGCAACATCATAAATGCACTAAAAATTAAATTAATAAAGGATTATTCAGGAAATGTTGAAACTTTTGCAAAGTAGAGAATAGCAAGACAAATTTCCAAATCCCCATTACCTAATTTTAACAATTATCAGCCCATTATTTTATGTACTTCATTTATAATCCTTTTCACACTATCCCTTCCAAAGTTATATTTTGAACCAAGCTGTCATCTAAAACTTAATCCATAAATACTGGTGTTACTAAGAGAAGGAGTTTTAAAGCATAGGCAAAATGACATCATTATGCCCATGAAGTCAATCAGATGTCATTAACATTGTTAAGTATGTTTCTCCTTTATGACAGATACATAAAAATAAGCACTAAAAGGTATTTTTTAAGTAATTTCTACACAAATAATAACCTCATATACCCTGAGACCAGAAGAATTAGATGGTGCCTGGCTACCTTGTGACTGTTCTAATCAGAAGCACAACAGATGCATCCTGAAAGGGTAAGAGAAAAATATGGAACAGAATTCAAATGCATCAGAAGTCTCTATTTACTTGACCTGTTGAGGCTGTTCAGATGAATGTCCTGAAATGCCCTTTAAATCTTTAACCAAAATCATTCCCTGAGGCACCTTTAGCTAAATAACAGACTGACTCATAAAATAAACAAAATTTTCTGTGGTTATGATAGACAAGAAAAAGCAAGAAAATTGATGATATAAAATCAGATGGTCAGTGTTGACTCAAAAGCAGAGAAG
>PVJH01033534.1:0-21476 GCA_004026705.1 Nesogale talazaci | reverse complement strand
ACTGCCTTCCTCGGTGTGCTCTCCCTGGGGACCAGTTGGAGAGTTGCAGTTGATGTCGCCTGGATCCTCTCTCTGACTTGACCAATACTGGGATCCAGGTTTTATGCAGTGTGGTAAGAAAAGCTTGCACATTTCCATGACTTCTGGTTGTCTAGGGTACCTCTTACCAGTCTGCTGCATGTGATGGTCATATGTTGAGTGTTCTTCTGAGAACACCTGATCTCTTGTAACAGGTGGCCATTGAACTGTGTGAAAGTTGTTTATGTACATTCGTTTGTCAGGGGGAGCATGTAATCTTTTGACTTGTTTGGGGAGGTAGCTTTTGTACATTTAGTGGTTATATGTTGAGTCATCTTCTGGCAAGAAAGCGTAATCTCTTGCAGCACAAGGTCAGCATCTGGCAAGGCAGTTGTTACGTAACGGAGTTTCTTGTGCTCTCATCATATCCCCATCTCACTTGTCCCCTAAACCTTTGTTTTAGGTTTACGGGAACCAAAGAGCAGCAGTAACTATTATTGATGTTATAATGAAAAATTCATTGAAGGTAGAAGTTAGTCATTGTCCCAGTCCTGAGAACAGATTACCCTTATGCTTGGGGAGTTTTGATTTTGATGTCCTTTACATTTCTCACACTGTAATCTTTCTTATCATGAATATATTCATTTCTTTCTCATATAACTTCTCAGCACATGACTTTTCATAAACTTTCTAATTTCTTTCACATTCTGGACAGCCAGACATTCTATGATAAGTTGTGCACCTATTTAACTTCTCATTTGCAACTCATTCTGACCTTCTGCAACTTGCACCTTCCATCTAGACTTAACCATTTATGGAAATGAAATGGGATTAACTCTGTGTTAGCAAAGGATAAAAGGCATGCAGGGGGTCCTTGCTGCTGCATTGCATAAAGGTTACTGTGACTACTCAACAGGAGTTTAATGACTGTGGGTTTCCTTTTTAGAGTTAAACTCAGAGGGGGTCACAGGCATAAATAGATAGCAGAGGACTCAAATAAGTGTTCTGTGGGGAAATTTATTCTTTCTTTATTTCTTTTTTTTAGGACTAGGTTTTGACAGCTGTAAGCCAGTCCTGGAGCATGTTCTGGGTGAGTACTATGCACTTTTAAGGGTGTAGGTTACACAGGATGATGATGCAGGGCCACTTGCTTCTGTCGCCTCGGTAGTGCAGGAGCTCTGGGCAGGAGTGTCAAAATGTCATTTGATGGTACACAGGATGGGATTGCATGGAGGTGGATTAATTCAAGCACAGACGCCAATCTCACATACAAACGGAAAAATTTAGGAAAGCCCTGCATTCGGGCATGTTAGGTTCATTTAAATTGCGGATATGGCAAATTGTAAAGTGCCCACTGAGTGGCAGGGTCAAAAGACACGCAAACAGGGTGCCCAGGGTGAGGATGACACACTGAGCCAAGCACATAATGAAGTACTGGAACGAAACGCAATAGGCTTGCTGTCTTATAACAATTTAATACTGTAAGGATTGCTATACTTTTATTGTGCTGAGTAAATGTGTCGGATGGTGAATCAGATTTAGCTACACCTTTGGAAAGACATAGGTATGGATTAATATCTGAAGGAGATATGTCTCCATAAATAGAATTTTAAATATACATAAGTGCTGTCTCTACGTTCTGGTGTAGTTGGCGGGTGAGAAGGTGTGTTGTCAGTTTGTTGTTGTGTTCTGATTAATGCTTTGATTTTAGAGTATGCGAATCTATTTCCCTGAATGGTGATAAATATCTTGGAAGCTTTGTCTATTTTATTGCTCCACTTGTCTAATTGCCTCCCCTTAATCCGATGTGCTGAAACATGTGGGACATTTATAGTCATTTCATCTTGGTGAACCTATAAGTCCTTCCACAATGTTTTACTCCCGATATCTTGCCAATTTATTTTTACTGTGTCACAGCCCATTTTCCTGACCATTCATCTATGTCACCTGCACCTGCCCAAGTGTCAGTGAATGCATAGATAATATTTTTTCCTTCACTTAAGCTTCGCATTGCTATCCACAGTAATGCTGTGCTGATTGACTTTTACCCTCCTGTGTCAGGAGTAGATTGTCCTTCGCCCTGATTGCTGCCGCCTTTCACAGAGTCTCATTGTTGCACACTCCACAGGAGTCCTCTGTGAACCAAGCGTTTGTGTGTTCTAGAGAAAACTCAGGGATCCATTCCCCTATGCTAGGGCCGGGATGTTTGGGTTCTCCTATGTCTTTAATAGGGGGTTCTACATGGAACTCTTAAAGGCTTCTAGTATTGTTCTTGGTGACCCTGGTTTTTTTTTTATATCAATTCTTGTAAGTACCAACCCCAAGCAAACTACTTGTGGTCAAGACTTACTTCTTTCATTTTGGGGTGGGTAAGATGTATAGTTTTCAAGTGAGGGATGTGTGTTTAGATTGTACATTCCTGGTCTTTTACTCATGATTCTGCCTGTTGGATGGTCATGCAGGTAGCCCATATTGCTAGCTCAGCCAAATTGTATTTAGTCCTAGGGTAGGGGAATGTGTAATCCACATGGTTTATTACTTTTGTCTTCCCTAGACTGTTTGAAAATGCCCCATTATATGATTTCTGAGACTCTGTATCCTGTGCTTCTCCATTCTATGCCTAAAAATTTGACTCTCCGGGTTTTTGTATCTTATTCTCATTAATTGTCCATCTCATGGCACACATACATGAATAAGTGACCAGGGTTTTAAGGTCTGTTGTACAGGATCATATTGTGTGTCTTCTCAATAGAAAGATGCATTCAGCTGCCAGGGAATTGTGGAAAACATATCTGACATATCGATGGCTGTGTAGTAGCCAATAGTAGTAGTAATAGTAGTAGTAGTCGATAGTAAATTTCTGCTGATAGTAAATTTATTATTTCTAATGGATATGGCAAGTTACTATTTTTGGAGAGTTTTCATTTAGTTGGGTATACTCTATGGTTAGTTTATATTGTCTGTTAGGCTTCCTTACTGGCCTACTAGAGACTTACACCTAAAGTTTGTGTAGTTCGGAATAAATTTTGGCTCATCTAATTGTTGGATTTTCTTCATTATTTATGTATGACCTCTCTTTCAAGAATATTGTTTGACCCATACTAGCCCCTTACGTCTTGGAAATGGAACCGGAGAATTTTAGCCTTGGCCTTTATTATGGTCACATTTTTTTACCTTTTCAATTGTTAATCACCAGGAATATATAAGTGGGATTTGCCCATTCCAGTGATATTCCTGTTGCAATCTCACTTTGTTCCAATTTATTATATATTTCCCATGTAATAGTTGTTATATTATACCAATTCTTTTTAATAATGTCTTTGACTGAATTTTTGTTCGTGTTATCTATTTCCCTGTTTATTGAACTTATTTGAGAGTCTGTGGCTATAAAAAGCTCTTACAATTCTTTTGCTTTAAAAATGAAAAGAGGTTAATATATGATCTATTTTCTGGAAATAGCCAATTAATTTCGGGTGTGGAACTCTAACTTATCTCCTTGGTTTCAGTTTATTTGGTAAACTGGGAAATTGGGGTTTTGGCTCCTCCAGGGTGCCGATTGGCCGGTCCAGAACTCTTAAGGCTTTCCACCCCTCACCCTGTGCTTCTCCAGGGCTTCCCTGGGGGATCTCTCCCATTTTGTTTGGTGGAGGTCTCCTATAAATTGGTCCCAGTCCAGAGTCATTCTACTGGGTGGCTGTGGTGGCTCTGTACTATATCTGGGCTGAAACTGCGGTCTGTTCTGAGGTTGTCTGCTACTTCTCTTGGAACCGTTATTTACCAGTCTATTTATTTGAGCCCCAAACATAAGTTAGGGTTTGCCTAGGTCTTTTTGTAGCTATAGCAATTGAATCATATCTCTCACGGTCCAAATCCATTCAGGGCAGATGCATATATTAATTGAAAATGGTCAAGAACTGTAGCAAGAAATCCCCAATTTTATGCCTTCGTGGGCACGGGTCACTGTGGGAATTAACGTTGTGTTGTCATACATCATTTTCATTAAAGCTGACTTTCTCTGTATGCATGCCCCATCCCTGGGATCTGCCCCTGTAATCTATCAGAGTGCTGAGACACATCTATGTAGGGTTCTACCATATGATATGCTAAACTCACCCAGACCAGAGGGACCCTTTGTCTAGGACATTGTTTTCAGATAGTCTCTTAAGTACATCATGTACTTCATGATTTTCACAAAAAGGACAATAATTAGCTCTCTTCTTGTAAATTGCATATTACTGTGTCCCTTATCCCATAATGTTACTAGACATTAATATCTGGTTTTCCTCTCTGGGGCAAAATTATTTCTCATATTGGAATAGACCTGTCTCAAATATTTGGATATTTCTGAGGAGCTTTCGTCTGGACAGGGCTGTCCCAAAGGTTACCGTGTCCTGTTTACTTTGGTGATTGTGCTGGGGCAACATTCCTTAGTGCCACATTCAGTGGTGTCCAGTGTGGAATCTTTGAACGGACTTATCTCTCAAAGTCAGCGTTTGGACGTGCTGAGTCACTGAGCTTTTTCCTTTCTGTAAACCATTTTGCAATTGGTCACAAACCTGTAATGAAATGGAAAGCACTTCCTTCATGTAGGCTCTCTGAGTAACCGCCTTCACATTTTTAGGGTTGCTGAGGTCTAGCTTCAAGGGTCTAGCTTGATGAACTTTCTTGTCTTTCAAGGGGTTGTTAATCTCGTCCCATGGGCTGCCAGATGGCAAGTTCAGAGATTTGTCCTTTCTCTTAAAGAGTGAAATTATTGTGGAACTGTTGGATCCAGGGCTCATAGCTCCCACGACCACCAGAGAACAGTGATGCCCTCCCCCCCAAAAAACAGGGTCACCAAGAACAATACTGGAAACCTTAAAGAGTTCCTTATAGAGCACCCTATTAAAAATAGAAGAAACTGAGCATCCCTCCCTAGAATAGGGGAACACAGTCCTGACTTTACTCCCGAACTCAGAAACACTGGGCTCACAGATGGCTCCTCCAGAATGTGCAACCATGAGACCCTATGCAAGGTGGCAGCAATCAGGGTGAAGGACAATCAACTCCTGACACAGGAGGGTACACGTCAATCTGCACAGCGTGCTGAACTTATTGCCATATGGATAGCAGTAACGCAAAGTTTAAATGAAGAACAAAATGCCATCCATGCATTCACTGACACTTGGGCAGTCTCAGATATCATAGCGTATGGTCAGGTAAATGGGCCATGACACAGTAAAAATAAACAGGCAAGATATCTGGGGTAAAACATTGCGAGAGGATTTATACGTTCTCCAAGATGAAATAACTATAAATGTCACACATGTTTGAGCACATCAGAATAAGGGGAGACTAGTAGACAAATTAAGAAATAAAGTAGTCCAAGCTTCCAAGCTATATATCACCACTCAGGGGAAAAGATACGCATAATCTAAAATGAAAGCACTGACACTAATCAGACATAACCACAAACTGACAACACACCTACTAAACCCCCAACTACACCAGAACCTAAAGACAATAGCTATGAATATTTAAACTTAAGTTTGTGGAGACATATCAACTTCAGATATTGATCCATAGCTATTTCTTCCCAAAGGTGTAGCTAAACCTGATTCCTCATCCTGACACACTTACTCAGCACAGTAAATTGTGCAGCAATTTTTGCAGTATTAAATTCCTATAAGACAGCAAGCCTATTGCATTACCTTCCAGTACTTCATTATATGCTTGGCGCAGTGTGTCATCTGCACCCTGGGCACCCTGTTTGCATGTTTTTTGGTCCTGCCATTGAATGGACACTTTACAATTTGTACCAACAGCAGCTGCTGCAGTGAACCTAATATGCCTGAATGAAGGACTTTCTCCATTTTTTCCATTTGTCTGTGAGATTGGTGGATTGGCTCAAACTAATCGTTTTGCAACTAACTATTACAAATTAATATTATCCCCTTTTGTAAGTCATTATGCAATCAGTCACAAGCCTGTAATGAAATGGAAGGCACTTCCTTCAGCTAGAATCTCTCAATAACCACTTTCACATTTCTAGGATCGCGGAGGTCTAGATCCAAGGGTCTAGTTTGATAAACTTTCTTGTCTTTCAAGGGGTTCTTAATCTCGTCCCATGGGCTGTCTGATGGCAAGTCCAGTGACTTATCCTTTCTCTTGAAGAGGGAAATCATTGGGGAGCTGTTGAATCCACAACCACATGTTCAGTTTCTGGGTAACAGGAATTAATTTTTTCAAATTGTTTGGTGGAATTTTGTTGGGCATGATGACTAATAATGGATTTTAGGCTGTATGCAATCCTCATTGACTAGGTCAACACTGGGACAGGGAAACTGTCACTATCGTCGCATCCCTTTCGGGAAAGTGCAGTTAATTCCAGCTTCTCTTAGGTTGTAGTGGTGGCGTATCACCCCCGCCAGCGGCGCCTTGCGGCCACAAAGTTCCCATATGAACTTGCTGGTCCCCTGTGTCCAGTTTGGCAACTGCCCAACCGCAGGATGACGGCCCGGTCACAGAGAACCCTGGAATCAATCATCCCCTGTGTCCAGTTTGGCAACTGCCCAACTGCAGAAAGACGGCCCGGTCACAGAGAACCCTGGAATCAGTCGTCTTATGTTTGGAATAGAACCACCTGTGACCTTTCAATCACAGGGGTCTGTTTTCTTGGTGACCGTCAGATCGTGGGTCTTAGTCCGAAGCAGGCTTGCTCGTAGGTCCGAATTATTAATTTAAAAGAGCTGGCTAAGCTAATATATCCTGAGCGGTGCGAGTAATGGTTAGAGAATGCTCAGTGACATTTTTAAATGCTCGGCTTATTCACTGTGAACATTCTTTGCAAACACCATACAACAAACAATTTGAAGTCTTAGTGTTAAAGTTGAAGTAATGTATAACGTAGAAATGGTATTCATTCAATCATAAAGATTAATTCAGCAAGCATTTCAAAGTTAACAGTCCCAGTCCATTATGACCACTGCCTTCCTCGGTGTGCTCTCCCTAGGGACCATTTTGGGAGAGTTGCTGTTGATGTCACTGGGACCCTAGCTCTCTGACTTGACCAATACTGGGATCCAGGTTTTATGCAGTGTGGTAAGCAAAGCCTGGAAACTTCCTCGACATCTGGTTGCTTTGGTTACCTCTTCCCAGTCTGGTGCATGTGGTGGTCATATGTAGGGTGTTCTTCTGAGGAGGACACATGATCTCCTGTAACAGGTGGGCAAAGGTTGTTTATGTACATTTATTTTACAGTGGGGACATGTAATCTCTTGACTTGTTTGTGGAGGTAATTCATGTACATTTGATGGTTATATGTTGAATCCTTTTCTTGTAATAAAGTGTAATCTCTTGTAGCACAAGGTCAGCATCTTGCAAGGCAGTTTTCACAAAATGGAGTTTCTTATGCTCTCATCATTATCCAACCCCTTGTCCCCTAAACCTGAGTTTTAGGTTTTCAGGCATCAAAGAGCAGCAATAACAATTATTAATATTTTAATGAAAATTTCAATGAAGGTAGAGGTTAGCCATTGTCCCCGTCCTGAGAACAGATTACACTTGTTCTTGGGGTGTTTTTATTTTGATATCCTTCACATTTCTCATACCGTCATCTTTCTTATCATGAACACATTCATTCTTACTTATATAACTTCTCAGAACATGATTTTTCAAATTTTTTCAAATGTCTTTCATATTCAGACACAGCCAGATATTCTATAATAAAAGTTGTCCAACTATTTAACTGCCCATTTGCAACTCATTCTGACCTTCTGCAACTTTCTGTTTCCATCTAGACTTAAACATTCACTGAAAGGAAAATGGTATTAACAGTTAGCAAATTGAGAAGGTTTGCAGGGAGTCCTGCATTTGATAAAGGTTACTTTGACCACTCAAATGGAGTTTCTATTTTAGGCTTAAAGTCAGAGGGGGGCACAGGCCTACTCAGATACTACAGGAATCCGATAAGTATGCTTTGGGGAATTTTATTTTTTCAGGACAAGGTGTCCATAGCTGTAAGCTAGTACTGGATCTCACTATAGGTGAGATCTCACTGTGGAGTTGGAATTTTTATGGTGAAGGCTACACAGGGTTATGCAGTATCACTTGCTTCTGGTGTCGTAGTGGTTCAGAACCACTGAGTGGTTCAGAGAGTTGCTGCTGGATTTGAACCAAGCCAATGGGCCGCAGTCCTGCACTCAACCACTATGCCACCAGGGCTCAGTCCCCTACCCTGTTTTTTTAATCACTTATTTTACATACAATCTCAAAGCAAACTATTTGCGGTTCACACTTAGTCCTTTCGTTTTGGGGGTGGTAAGGTTTATAGTTTACAAATGAGGGATGTGCATTCTGAGTGTGCATTCCTGGTATTGGATTCATGATTCTGCCTGTTAGGTGGTCGTATAGGCAGCCCATATTGCTTGCTTGGCTAAATTATATTTGGTCCTAGAGTAGGTGAAAGTATAATTGACAGGGTTTATTATTTCTGTCTTTCCTAGACTTTTAAAAAATACCCCATTATATGATGTCCAGGACTCTGTATTCTGTTCTTCTCCATTTGATGCCAATAATTTTACGCTATCTGTTGGTTTTTGTATCTTATCCTCATTAATTGTCCATATCATGGCCCGCATAGGAGAGTGAGTGACCAGGGTTTGAAGGTCAGTTTTAGAGGATCATATTGTGTGCCTTCCCACATGAAAGAGGCATTCAGCTGCTAGGGGAATTGTGAAAAACATATCTGATATATCAATGGCTGTGTACTATTTGCACATTTTTGCCGATAGTAAGTTTATTATTTCTAATGATTCTGGCAAGTTACTGTTTTTTGGACATATTTCATTTAGTTTTCTGTAATATATGTTTAGTTCATATTGTCTGTTAGGCTTCCCTACTGGCCAAACTGGAGACTTATATGTAAAGATGTTATGTTTCGGATGTTTTTTACCTGTCCTAATCCTTTGATCTTCTTAGTTATGTTTTTATGACCTCTCCTTCATTGACATTGTTTGACCTACACTATTCCCTTAGGTCTAGGAATTGCAACATGGGAATTTTAGCTCAGCCAGCATTATGGTCACTTTTTTTTTACCTTTTCATTTGTTAATCACCCACGACTATAGTGACCCTTTCTCTAAGGCATTGTTTTCTCATAGTCTCTTAAGTACGTCCTTTACTTCATGATTTTCACAAAATGAATAGTGAGTTAATTAGCTTTCTTCCTATAAATTGTATAGGACAGTCTCAGTTATCTCATAATGTTACTAGCCAATGAATATCTGTTTTTCCTCCCTGGGACAAAATTATTTCTCATATTGGCTTAGTTCTGTCTTGAATATATGGGTATTTTTAAGGTGCTTTCACCTCGGGAGGGCTGTCCCAAAAGTTTACCATGTCCTGTTTAGTTTAGTGATTATGCTGGGGCAGCATTTCTTAGTGCTACCTTCGGTGGTGTCTAGTGTGGAAACCTCCAATGGGTTATTATCTCTCAAAGTCAGCTTTTTGACATGCTGAGTTACTGAGCTTTTCCCTTTTTGTAAGTCATTATATAATCAATTACAAGCCTGTAATGAAATGAAAGGCACTTCCTTTGGCTAGAATCTCTCAATAACCACTTTCACAATTCTAGGATTGCAGTGGTGTAGATCCATGGGTCTAGTTTGATAAAATTTCTTGTCTTTCAAGGAGTTGTTAATCTCGTCCCATGGGCTGTCTGATGGCACTGATGGCAAGTCCAGAGATGTGTCCTTTCTCTTGAAGAGTGGAATCATTGGGGAGTTGATGGATTCACAGCCACATGGTCAGTTTCTGGGTAAAGGAAATTAATTTGTTCAAATTGTTTGGTGGAGTTTTGTTGGTCATGATGGCTAATAATGGATTTTAGGCTGTATGCAATACCTCGTTGACTAGGTCAACACTGGGACAGGGAAACTGTCACTGTCGTCGCATCCCTTTCAGGAAAGTGCAGTTAATTCCAGCTTCTCTTAGGTTGTAGTGGTGGCGTATCACCCCCGCCAGCGGCGCCTTGCGGCCACTAAGTTCCCATATGAGCTTGCTGGTCCCCTGTGTCCAGTTTGACAACTGCCCAACTGCAAGATGACGGCCCGGTCACAGAGAACCCTGGAATCAGTCGTCTTATGGCTGGAATAGAACCACCAGCGACCTTTCAATCACAGAGGTCTGTTTCCTCGGTGACCGTCAGATCGTGGGTCTTAGTCCGAAGGAGGCTTGCTCGCTAGGTCCGAATTATTAATACGAAAGAGCCAGCTATGCTAATTTGTCCTGAGCGGTGCGAGCAATGGTTAGGGAACGCTCAGTGACATTTTCAAATGCTTGGCTTATTCACTGTGAACATTCTTTGCAAACACCACACAACAAGCAATTTGAAGCTTTAGGGATGAAATCGAAGTAAAGTATAACGTAGCAAGGAGGAATAATGGTATTTAGTCATAAAGGTTAATTCAGCAAGCATTTTAAAGTTAACAGTCCCAGTCCATTATGACCACTGCCTTCCTCGGTGTGCTCTCCCTAGGGACCATTTTGGGAGAGTTGCCATTGATGTCACTGGGACCCTAGCTCTCTGACTTGACCAATACTGGGATCCAGGTTTTATGCAGTGTGGTAAGCAAAGCTCGCACATTTCCATGACCTCTGGTTGCCTTGGTTACCTTGTACCAGTCTGGTGCATGTGGTGTACATATGTTGAATACTGGGGAGAGAAATGCGATTTCTTGCAACAGGTGGGCATTGAATTGTATGAAAGTTATTTATATACATTTATTTATATACATTAATCAGTGGGAACATGTAATCTCTTGACTTGTTTTTGAAGGTAATTTATGTACATTTGATGGTTTTATGTTGAATCATTTCTGGCAAGAAAGCGTCATCTCTTGTAGCACAAGGTCAGCATCTTGCAAGGTAGTTGGCAGAAAAAGAACTTACTTGTGCACTCATCATATTGCCTCCCACCCGGTCTCCTAAACATTCATTGTAGGTTTTCGGGAAACAAAGAACAGCAATCGCAATTATTAATATTATAATGAAAAATTCAATGAAGATAGAAGCTGGCCATTGTCCCAGTCCTGAGAACAGATTAACCATGTTCTTGGGGAGTTTTGATTTTGATGTCCTTCACATTTCTTACACTACACTCTTTCTTACCATGAACACATTCACTGATTTCTCATATAACTTCTCAGCACATAACTTTTCACAAACTTTCAAATTTCTTTCACATTCTGGACAGCCAGACATTCTATAATAAGTTATCCAGCTCTTTAACTGCTCATTTGCAACTCATTCTGACCTTCTGAAACTGTTTCCATCTAGACTTAAATATTCACAGAAATGAAAATGGTATTAACTGTTATCAAAGTGTGAAAGGCTTGCAGGGAGTCCTTGCTGTTGCATTGGATAAAGGTTACTGTGACCACTCACAGAGTGTTTAATGGCTTTGGGTTTCTTTTTTAGAGTTAAACTCAGAGGGAGACACAGGCATAAACCATAGGATAGGAATCAGATAGGTGTGCTTTGTGGAATTCTTTTTTAAGACTAAGGTTCCACATCTGCAAGCCAGTCCTGGAGCTAGTTCTCGGTGAGTCCTGCGGAGTTGGGATTTTTAAGGGTGAAGGTGACACAGGGTAATGCAGGGTCACTTGCTTCTGGTGTCGTGGTGGTGCAGGACCCCTGGGCAGGAGTCTCAAAATCTCATAAAACATGTTTCCAGGACAGGATTCCATGGAACCCAGCCACCAATCTCACAGACAAATGGAAAACTTGGAGAAAGCCCTGCATTCAGCCATGTTTGGTCCGCTGCAGTTGCCATTGGCACAAATTGTAAAGTGCATATTGAACAGCAGGGCCAAAAGACACGCAAACAGGGTGCCCAGGGTCAGGATGACACACTGCGCCAAGCACATAATGAATACTGGAAGGAAAAGCAATAGGCTTGTTGTCTCTTTGGAATTTAAAACTGAAATATTTGCTGCATAATTTATTGTGCTGTGCAAGTTTATCAGGATGGCGATTCAGATTTGGCTACACCTTGAGAAGAAATAGGTGTGGATCAATATCTGAAGGAGCTATGTCTCCACAAATAGGAGTTTAAATATTTGTAGGCATTTTTCCAGGTTTAGGTGTAGTTGGGGGTTAGTAGGTGAGTGGTCAGTTTGTGGTTGTCTGATTAGTGTCAGTGCTTTGTTTTTGCAGTATGTGTATCTATTTCCCTTAATGCTGATAAATATCTCGGAGGCTTTGCCTACTTTGTTGTTTCATTTGCCTACTATTCTCTCCTCATTCTGATATGCTGAAACATGTGTGACATTTATAGTTATTTTATCGTGGAAAATGTGTAAGGCCTCTCACAGCGCTTTATCCCAGATATCTTTCCTGTTAATTTTCAACCCTGCCATGGCCCTTTTTACCTAACCATAAGGTTATGCCATTTAGCGATCACCCAAGAGTCAGTGAACGCATGGATAACATTTTGTTCTTCATTTAAACTTTGCATTACTGCCATCCATATGACAATAAGTTCAGCATGCTGTGCTGATTGACTCATATCCTTCTCTGTCCGGAGTAGATTGTCCTTCACCCTGGTTGCTGTTGTTGTGGGTTGGTTGTATCTGAACCAAGCATTTATGAGTTCAGGAGCAAACTCTGGGCTCCATTGCTCTTTGTTGGGACCTGAATGCTTGGTTCTCCTGTCTTTAAACGGAAGTTCTCCATGGAACTCTGCTTAGACTTCCAGGATTGTGCTAGGTGACCCTGTGTTTTTTATCAACATTTGTTTTATGTACCACCTCCAAGCCATCAGACTGTTTGGGGTCCAGACTTACTCCTTTCATTTTTTTCTGGGATAAGGTTTATAATTTTCAAAATAGGGATATGCATTCTGATTGTGCATTCCCAGCTATTGATCCATCCTGTTGGGTGGCCACATAGGCAGCCCATTTTTTTGCTTGAGCAAGTTGCATGTGGTCCCAGAGTAGGACAAACTCTATGTGTAGCATGCACCTGGTTTTTAGTCTCTGTATTCACTACCCCATCATAGTTTGTCCAGGACTTTGTATCTTCTCCTGTTCTGCTCCATTCTATGCCTAATTTTTTTTACACTTTCTGTGAGTTTTGTATCTTATCCTCATTAATTGTCCATCTCATGGCACACATAGGTGAGTGACTAGTGTTTGAAGATCAGTTTGTAGAGTATCGTATTGTGTGCCTTCTGATGCAAAAGAGGTATGTTCCTGGCATTCAGCTGCTAGGGGAATTGTGAAAACATATCTGAAATGTTGATAGTTGTGTGGTATTTGCACTTTTCTGCCAATAGTAAATTTATTATATCTAATGAATCTGGCAAGCTACTAATATTTTTTGGATTTTTTCATTTAGTTGTCTGTTATAGTTGGGTGTGTTATGCCAACATGGACACTGAAACTAGGTAGGTCTGTTGTGCCAATATGGCCAATGAACACATGTGAGCTTAATTCAAGGTCAAAGTATAAAGGGTTCAGCAAACCTCACCTTTCTCTCTCTTGCTCTTTGTTCTTCAGACCAGCCACTTGCGTTGCTTTTTCAGGGTATTGATTTTCAAGCTGCCCTGCCTGTAGAACACATAATTCTTGGACTGTGTGGCTGTAAGTTGAAGTTCTTTCAAGCCTTGCATTGCCATGCTACTGGAATATACATATCTTGAGCTGGGGACTGTCGGACCTTGTCATCTGGCTGACTGTTGATCTGTTGGTGACCTGTCTTGTTGTTTGCTGCCTGTGGCCAGATAGCCTGAGTTGCCCTGAAAAGAATTATTTGTCAGGCCTCGAGGCTCAAAGGACTGCCAGTTTATTAGATGTCTCTCACAAGTGAGTTGTCCTGAAACATTTGTACTGCTTTATGGATTACTTAACTGTTTATTTCTTATGTTAGATATCTTTCTATCTATATAATATATAAAATTATTAGTGATGTGGTTTTGTTTTCCTAGAGAACCCAAACACATTGTCTCTAATTTATGCTTAGTTTATATTATCCATTAGGCTTCCTTACTGGCCACACTGAAGAGTTATACTTAAGACTTGTGTTTCTCAATTATTTTTACCTCCTCTAATACTGTGGTGTTGTTTGTTATTTCAGTATGAACTCCCTTTCAAGGATATTGCTTGCTCCAACCTGGCCTCTTAAATCTAGGCATTTTAATGGGGAAATTTTAGCCTCAGCCAGCACTATGGTCACATTTTTGACCTTTTACCACTTAGTGGCAGTCATGTATTCTTGTGTTAATTTCAGGATTCGCAGTATAGGGGTGAAGTCTAGCCTGTCAATCTGGAGCTAACCAATGAGACCTCTGTGTGGGCATAGCTTTCTCCCGAGGATTCTGGGATATCTCACGATATTTCTCCCGTGCATGTGAGAGATTTACAACACAATCCTTGGGAGAAATTGCTGCTGACAAGACACAAGGCAGCATGCTGATAGACTCTGAGTTTAAGATACTGGAGGAGACTAGAGAAGACAACTGCCAGTGCTGAGAAGCTTCTACCACCACTGGATACATAAGACTCTGCACCCTCTGACTTGTGTACTGGCATCATTTTCTGTGCTTTGTGAGTCTGAAGAGGACTTAGGATTGGTATCAAACATATGGGCTAAAACAAGACTTAGGGACTTGGACTGGAGTGAGTTGGGATGCTTTCTCAATGTTCCATTCCCCTTATATATAAAGCTTTCCCTTACATACATAAGCGTGTCCTTGAATGTGTTTCTCTTGTTTACCCAGACTAAAACACTTGTTAATCATCAGGGAAATATTAGTAGGATCATGTTCATTCCAATGATACTTGCTAGTTCAATTGCTGCTGCAATCTCACTTTGTAATAATTTATCAAAATTTAACAAATAATTGTTGTTATAAAACACCAACATTTTTTTAGTAAAGTCCCTGACTGAATTTTTGTCCTTGCTTTCTATTTTACTGTTTATTGAACTTACTTGGGAGCCTGTGGCTATTAAAAGCTTCCCTTTATATTATTTTCCTTTAACAAATAAACTGAGGTTGATATATGATGTATTGTCTGGAAAAGTCTAATTAATTTCAGGGGTCTCCCTCCAGTATATCTCCTTGGTTTCAGTTTCCTTCGATACTCTGAAATTGGGATTTTGTCTCTTCCAGGGTGCCAGTTGGCCAGTTCAGAATCCTTGAGGTCTTCCAACCTCAAAGCCCCTGCTTCTCCAGAGCTTTTCGGGGGGGGGGCATCTCCTGGTTTGTGGCAGTGGAGATCTCCTATAAGTTGGTCCCATTCCATTGGTTATTGTTCTGGGTGACTGTGGTGGCACTTGTATTATATCGGGGCTAAAATTGCGGCATTTTCTGACATTGTCTGCTGCCTCTACTGTGGCCCTTATTTACAGATGCATCTCTTTCAGGCCAAAACAGAAGTTTGGCTTTGCCTAGGGCTTCTTGTAGCTATAGCACTTGAATCATATCTCCCACAGTTCTGCATCCATTGAGGGAAGATGTGTATATTAATTACAAATGGTCAGGAGCTGGATTAACAAATCCCCCTTTTTATGCCTTCATGGGCAGGGGTCACTGTGGGAATTAACATTGTACTGTCATACATCATTTTCAATAAATCTGGCTTTCTCAGTATACATGCCCCCTCGTTGGGGGGCTGCCACAATAATGTGTCTGAGTAGCTAGATACAACAATGTAGGGTTCCACTGTATGGTCTGATAATCTCACCCATGACAAGAGGGACACTATACTAGGCCATTGTTTTCAGATAGTCTCTGAAGGAGATCCTATATTTTATGATGTCCATAAAATGGATAACAATTAGCTCTCCTATTGCAAATAGACTAAGGCAGTCTTCCTTATCTCATAATGTTACTAGCCAATTAATATGCTTTTCCTATTGGGGCAAAATTATTTCTCATATTTGGTCTCAAATATTTGGATATTCTGGGGTGCTTTCGGTTAGGCAGAGCTGTCCCAAGAGGTTACCATGACCTGTTTACTTTGGTGATTATGCTAGGCAACAGTCCTTAGTGCCACATTCAGTAGTGTCCAGTGGGAAATCCTTGAACAGATTGTTATCTCTCAAAGTCAGTTTTTGGACGTGCTAAGTAACTGAGCTTCTTCATTTTTGTAAGTCATTATGTAATCGGTCACAAGCTTATAATGAAATGGAAGGCATTTCCATTGGACTAGCTATCTGGATAAATGTCATCACAATTCAAGGGCTGTGGAAGCCTAGCTCCAAGTTTCAAGATTAATAAACTTCCTTCTCTTTCAGGTGTTGTTAATCTTGTCCCAGGGGCTGTGTGATGGCAAGTCTAGAGACGTGTCCTTTTTCTTAAAGAGCAAAAACAATGTGGAACTGTTGGATCCATAACCACATGTTCGGTTTCTGGGTAAAGGAGATTAATTTATTCAAATTGTTTTTTGGAGTTTTGTTGGTCATGATGACTCATAATGGATTTTAGGCTGTATGCTGGGACAGGGAAACTGTCACTGTCGTCGCATCCCTTTCGGGAAACTGCAGTTAATTCCAGCTTCTCTTAAGTTGTAGTGGTGGCGTATCACCCCCGCCAGCGGCGCCTTGCGGCCACTAAGTTCCCATATGAGCTTGCTGGTCCCCTGTGTCCAGTTTGACAACTGCCCAACCGCAGGATGACGGCCCGGTCACAGAGAACCCTGGAATCAGTCGTCTTATGGCTGGAATAGAACCACCAGCGACCTTTCAATCCCAGAGGTCTGTTTCGTGGGTCTTAGTCCGAAGGAGGCTTGCTCGCTAGGTCCGAATTATTAATTTAAAAGAGCCGGCTATGCGAATATATCCTGAGCGGTGCGAGCAACGGTTAGAGAACGCTCAGTGACATTTTCAAATGCTCGGCTTACTCACTGCGAACATTCATTGCAAACACCACACAACAAACAATTTGAAGTCTTGGGGATGAAGTCGAAGTAAAGTATAACGTAGCAAATGTGTACAATGGCATTTAATCATAAAGGTTATTTCAGCAAGCATTTTAAAGTTAACGGTTCAATTGGATTATGACCACTGCCTTCACCAGTGTGCTCTCCCTGGAGACCGTTTGGAGAGAGTTGCAGCTGATGTCGCCTGCATCCTGGCTCTGTGACTTGAATAATTCTACCATCCAGGTTGTTTTTTTCAGATGTTCATAGCTTTATTTGAAAGAGATCACATTTAATCCTGTCTCTCAAGCACCAGCTGGCTACAGACGAGTTCTCTCAGTGTACACTTGTTCTATTCTTTTTTTTTCCCCAATCATCTTACAGCTTTTATAACATTCAAGCCCAGCTTGGAAACCTCCATGACTTCTGGTTGTCTTGGTTACTTCTGACCAATCTGGTGCATGTGGTGGTTCTCAGAAGAACACATGATCTCTTCTCACAGGTGGTCATTGAATTGCATGAAAGTTGTTTATACACATTTGGTTGTCAGTGGGAACATGTAATATCTTGACTTGTTTGTGGAGATAGTTTATATACATTTCATGCTTATATGTTGAATTATCTTCTGACAAGAAAGCGTAATCTCTCGTAGCACAAGGTCAGTATCTTTTAAGGTAGTTTTAAGAAAAAGGATTTCTTGGGCTCTCATGATAGTACTCCCCCCCCCAACCAGTCCTCTAAATCTTAGTTTTAGGCTTACCAGAACCAAAGCACAGCAATAATAATTATTAATATTATAATGAAAAACTCAATGAAGGTAGAAGTTAGCCATTGTCCCTGTCCTGAGAACAGATTACCCGTGCTCTTGGGGAGTTTTGATTTTGATGTCCTTCACATTTCTCACCCTGTAATCTTTCTTACCATAAATATATTCACTTCTTTCTCATATAACTTCTCGGCACATGACTTTTCTTAAACTTTCAAATTTCTAACACATTCTGGACAGCCAGACATTCTATGATAAGTTATCCACCTCTTTAACTGCTCATTTGCAACTCATTCTGACCTTCTGGAACTTGCCTCTTCCATCTAGACTTAAACATTCATGGAAATGAAAATGGGATTAGCTGTTAGCAAAGGTTGAAAGACTTGCAGGGCATCCTTGCTTCTGCATTGGATAAAGGTTACTATGACCATTCACAGCGAGTTAAATGACTTTGGGTTTCCTTTTTAGAGTTGAACTCAGAGGGGGCCACTGACCTAAACAGATAGCAGAGGAATCAGATAAATGTGGCTTTTCAAAATTTTTCTTTTTTAGGACTAGGATTCCAAAGCTGTAAGCCAGTCTTGGAGCTAGTTCTTAGTGAGCCCTCTGTAACTGGGATCGTAAGGGTGAAGGTGACACAGGGTGATGCAGGGTCATTTGCTTCTTGTTTCGTGGTGCTCTAGGATCCCCGGGCAGACTTTGCAATATGCCATCTGATGTGTACCCAGGATGGGATTGCATGGAGCAGGATTAATTTGACCCAGTCACTAAGCTCGCAAACAAACAGAAAAATTGGAGAAATCCCTGCATTTGGGTGTGTTATGTTCACTGCAAATGTGGTTGCAGCAAATCGTAAAGTGCCTGTTGAGTGGCATGGCCAAAAGACATGCAAATAGGGTGCCAGGGTGAGGATGACACACTGGGGCAAGTACATAATGAAGTACTGGAAGGAAAACCAATAGGCTTGTTGTCTTATTGGAATTTAATGCTGTAAGGATTGCTGCACAATTTACTGTGCTGAGTGAGTTCATCAGGATGCCGATTCAGATTTGGCTACTCCTTTGGGAAGACATGATATGGGTCAATATCTGAAGGAGGTATGTGTCCATAAAGAGAAGTGTAAATATTCACAGGTGTTTTCTATAGGTTCAGGTGTAGTTGGGGGGGGGTTGAAGGTGTGTTGTCAGTTTGTGTTTATGTTCTGATTGGTGCTTTGTTTTTAGAGTATGTGAATCTATTTCCCAAATGGTGATAAGTATCTTGGAAGCATTGTCTACTTTGTTGCTCCATTTGTTTACTAGTCTCATCTTACTCTGATGTTCTGAAATATGTTTGACATTTATAATACTTTCATCTTGGAGAATATATAATTCCGTCCACTATGTTTTACCACAGATATCTTGCCTGTTTATTTTTACTGTGTCACAGCCCATTTACCTGACCATATTGTTATGCCACCTGTGACTGCCCAAGAGTCAGTGAACGCATGGGTGGCATTTTGTTCTTCATTTAAAGTTTGCATTACCGTCATTCATATAGCAATAAGTTCAGCATGCTGTGGTGATTGACTTTTTCCCTCCTCTATCAGGAGTTGCTTGTCCTTCGTCCTGATTGCTGCCACCTTTCAAAGCATCTGTGAACAATGCTTTAGTGAGTTCGGGGGCAAACTCAATGGTTCATTACCTTATGTTGGGGCCTGGATGCTCACGTTCTCTTATGTCTTTAATAGGGTGCTCTACATGGAATTCTTTAAGGTTTCCAGTATTGTTCTAGGTGACCCTGTTTTTTTTTTATTTTTTTTTTACACCAACTGTTTAGGTACAAACTCCAAGCAACCTATTTGCGGTCCAGATATACTCCTTTCATTTTTTCGGGGGTAAGGTTCAAAGTTTCCCATTTAGGAATATGCATGCTGATTGTGTATTCCCAGTCTTTGATTCATGGTTCTGCCTTTAGAGTGGCCATACAGGCAGCCCATATTCCTGGCTCAGCCAAATTGTATTTGTTCCTAGAGTAAGTGAATGTATAATCTACAGGGTTTATTATCTCTGTCTTCCTTAGACTTTTTGAAAATATCCCATCACATGATGCCCTGGACTCTATGTCCTGTGCTTCTCCATTATGTGCCTAAAAATTTCACACTATTTGGGGAGCTTTATGTATCTTATCCTGATTAATTGTCCATCTCATGGCACACGTAGGTGACTGACCGGGGTTTGCAGGTCTGTTGTACAGGATCATATTGTATGTCTTTCCTCTTGAAAGAGGCGTTCGACTGCTAGGGGAATTATGAAACACGTATCTGACATATCAATGGCTGAGTAGTTTTTGCATTTTTTCTGCTGCTAGTAAATTTATTATTTCTAATGAATCTGGCAAGTTACTATTTTTGGAGAGTTTTCATTCAGTTGGGTGTGATCTATGTTTACTTTATATTGTCTGTTAGACTTCCTTACCAGCCAAACTGTAGACTTACACCTAAAATGTTTGTGTTTCTGAATAATTTGGGGCTCATCTAATTTTTTTTATTTTCTTCATTATTTATGTATTTATGTTGTAGCCATAGCACTTGCCTCATATCTCCTACGGTTCTATGTACATTGAGGGCAGATTCAAATACTAATTGCATATGGTTAGGAGCTCCAGTAAGAAATCCCCATGTTTATGCCTTCGTGGGCAGAGGTCAGTGTGGGAGTTACCATTGTATTGTCATACATTATTTTCAGTAAAGCTGGCTTTCTCAGTATGCATGCCCCATCCCTGGTGGTCTTCTCCCATAATCTGCCTGAGTATGGAGACTCACATATGTAGGAGGAGGCTACCGTATGGCTTGCTAAGTTCACCCACGACCAGAAGAAATTTATGTCTAGTGCATTGTTTTCATATAGTGTCTGAAATACATCCTGCACTTCTCGATCTTCACAAAATGGATACTAACTCACTCTCTTCTTATAAATTGCATAGTATTGTCTCCCTTATGCCATAATGTCACTGGACAATTAATAACTGCTTTTCCTCTTTGGGGCAAAATTATTTCTCATATTTGCATAGACCTGTCTCAAATATTTGGATATTTCTGAGGTGCTTTCGGCCTGCAGAGGCTGTCCCAAGTAACATCCATATCCTGTTTACTTTGGTGATTGTGCTGGGGCAACATTCCTTAGTGCTGCCTTCAGTGTTGTCTCGTGTGGAAACCTTGAATGGATTGTTAACTTTCAAAGTCAGCTTTTGGAGGTGCTGAGTGACTGAGCTTCATCATTTTTGCAAGTCATTATATAATTGGTCACAAGCCTATAATGAAATGGAAGGCACTTCCTTTGGCTCGACTATCTCAATAACTGCCTTCACAATTCAAGGGTTGTGGAAGTCTTGCTCCAAGGGTCTAGTTTGATGAACTTTCTTGTCTTTCAAGGGGTTGTTAATCTCCTCTCATGGGCTGCTAGATGACAAGTCCAGAGACTTGACCTTTCTCTTAAAGAGTGAAATCATTCGAGAACTGGGATACACAACCACTCATTCAGTTTCTGGGTAAAGGAAATTAATTTGTTCAAATTGTTTGGTGGAGTTTTGTTGGTCATGATGGCTAATAATGGATTTTAGGCTGTATGCAATACCTCGTTGACTAGGTCAACACTGGGACAGGGAAACTGTCACTGTCGTCGCATCCCTTTCGGGAAAGTGCAGTTAATTCCAGCTTCTCTTAGGTTGTAGTGGTGGCGTATCACCCCCGCCAGCGGCGCCTTGCGGCCACTAAGTTCCCATATGAGCTTGCTGGTCCCCTGTGTCCAGTT
>PVJH01033533.1:8384-21609 GCA_004026705.1 Nesogale talazaci | reverse complement strand
GAAGCATGGGTCGTGGAGGGGCGCTGCGTCCGGTCGTGGGGGTGGCCCAATGGCCCTTTCTGCATTGACTGTTGAAGAACACTCTTAAAATTCAGAAGCCAAGAGTTGAATGGGGCAGCTCTGAAAGAAACTCTAGGACAGCCTCAACAAAGGGGAAATCACTGACTTTTCTTTAAAAAAAAAAAAAAAAGTTAAGACAATTCGTTTACTAGGTTTTTCTTTATCCTTGCCCTTCTGATAGGTAGTTTGCATACCTCTAACTCTGAGATTGGGCATCTTTTCATAGGGACTGGTCATTTAACAGAGGCTTGAAAGACAGACGGACGCCGGGAGGAGCCTACAATTGAGAAAGCTCAAGGTGACAAGAGTGACAAGACGCTAACGGTTTTCAAGAGCTGGGTACCGTGAGCAGAGCTGTTTTCTGAAATCCCAGCAAGGAGCCTTTGGGCCTGCGCAGGGAGAATGGCCCACATGCAGCCCGCATGCAAGGGACGGGGAGTTACCTACATACATTGCTTGGAATTCTTCTATGTGGGAGACATCACTTTCCCCCCATTTATTAAAAATTCTCGCTGGGCTGAGCCCCGGTGGCGTAGTGGTTGTGCGCGAAACTGCAGCCCACTAGGACAGAGGTTCAATTCCAGCAGTGGGGCTGGACCTCCTACTCCCACCACCGGAGAGCAGTGATGCCCCCCCCCAAAAAAAAAATTCTCGCATGAATCCACGGATATTTATTTATCTTATATTTGGGATGTAATCCAGTACTACATTATTCAGTGATCACTCAGAGGTCAAACAGCTCTTAACCCCAGAAGGGCATACACAGCTTCTGCAAAGTGGCGTCTTTCAAATATTTAGTGGCTTTCTGGATATGCACAGCCTTGAGGGGCTAGGCCCTTTCAGGGTGTTCGTAAAGTGGACAGGTCCACTCCTCGACTAGCCAAGGTCAAAAAAAAAATCTGCTCTGTGTCTGTCACGTTGTTCGATAATCGAACCGAAAATTGGACTTGATAAACCCTGGCTGGGCTGAGGGCGAGTCATGAAGTCTCGGCATCTGTTGGGGACACATGGGCTAGCACCACTCTCGCTCAGACAACACACAGTGCCTGTGATGCTGCATTAACACACGTGTCACTGCTCCTTATTGCATGTCCTTTGTTCGCAAAAAATACCAATTTTACTTACTGTCTTGTGTTTTGATTTTTTTTTCTCCAGTGGTTTTATTGGGGGCTCTAATAGCTCTTATAACATTCAAAGCATCATGTGTATCAAGCATCTTTGTACACATGTTGCCATCTTCATTTCCAAATATTTTCTACTTGAGCCGTGGTATAAATTCCTCTTGTGTTTTGATATTTAATGAACTGTATTTATTGTGTTTAAATCTTTTAGGGGGTATTTCTCACCTAGGGCTTTATGTTAAAATCCTGGTAAATTTAATTTTTGTTTCATGGATTTTGTTTTGTTTTTTTTTTTAGTGGGGCATCACTGGCCTCTGGTGGAAGTGGGAGGCCCAGCCTTCCTCCTGGAGAGCCACTGCTGGATTTGAACTGCCAAGCCAGTGGGCCACAGTCTCCCATTCAACTACTATGCCACCGGGGCTCAGCCCTAAATTTAGTTTTTTCCCCTAAATTTAATTTTTAAGGGTAATTTGGGAGCCTCCAGTTATTTGATTTGTCGTGGTTTGTTTTTTTTTTTTCATTATTTGTTTTGTTTTGTTTTGTTTTTTAGTCACCACTGCCCTCTGGCAGTGGGAGTAGGAGGCTCAGCCTCTGCTCCTGTGAGCTGGAATTGAATCTCCATGCCAGTGGGCCACAGTCCTGCACACAACCACTACGCCACTGGGGCTCAGTCCTCATTATTTCTTGTGGGAAAAAAATACGTTCAGTTCTTGAACTTTTCGGTGTTGAAACACCGTAAGGCTGCTAGGGCTTGCTCATAGCCTAGACAAAGACAGTGAAATTGTCAAGGTTTCTTGGTCTTAATCAGTAGAATGATGGTGTTGTCATTCACTGAGAAGACCAGCTTCAGGGGGATGGATGGGAAATTCGAATTTTAGGCAAATCACCCTCGAGATGCCTACAGTGCGTCCAGAGGATAGTTATGAAGTGGGTACGTGGCTGTATGAGACTGGGTTCAAGAGCCCCTGATGAACATACCAATCAAGTAGTAGGCAGCTTGTTCAGACCTCGAGAACTAAGGTGAAATTCTGAAAGAATGTTAATGTCAGCAAAGGTGATAAGGGTCATTTGACAATTATGCTTTTTAAGAGAGGTGGTGATGTTGGTGAAAATCCAAGTAGGAATCAACGGACTTCAGAAGGAGTTTTTTGTTTTTTTTTTAATTTGGGCATCCCTGCCCTCTGGTGCCAGTGGGAGTCCCAGCCTTGCTGCTGGATTTGAACCACCAAGCCAGTGGGCCGCAGTCCCGCACACAACCACTACGCCACCGGGGCTCAGCCCCAGAAGGAGTTTTAAAACTGTGATTCTTAGATAGCTTTTCCTCTTGGTAATGTCATGGGAACCCTGTTTTCTTAGGTCTATCGTGTGACCTTCAAGAACCAGAAAGCGAGAGGAACCCATATCCGTGACCCACAGCGAGCGCGCCATCTCTCATCAGTCTGTGCCCTGCGTCGGGGTGATGACCAAGGTACGGGCCATGGCGACAGGGGGTCCCAGGCTCCCACAGAAGCAAGCGGAATCTCCGATTGTCAACATGGAGGAGGAGGAGGGGCCCCAAAGGTGCCTCCCGGACCTGGAGACCTTCCGCCAACGCTTCCGGCAGTTTGGGTACCACGATACCCCGGGGCCCCGGGAGGCGCTGAGCCAGCTCTGGGTGCTCTGCTGCGAGTGGCTGCGGCCTGAGTTGCACACCAAGGAGCAGATCCTGGAGCTGCTGGTGCTGGAGCAGTTCCTGACCATCCTGCCCCGGGAGCTGCAGGCCTGGGTGCGGGGCCATTGTCCCGAGAGTGCCGAGGAGGCCGTGGCTCTCCTGGAAGATCTGGAGCAGGAACTGGACGAGCCAAGACACGAGGTGGGATGGTAGAGACGGTATTTTTTTTTCTTTTGTTCCCAGGGAGTTGGGGTACATAGAGTTCCAGGGAAGAGCAAGGGGGTGTCCAGACAATAATAACAGCTGAATGGAAGCTTCCATTCAGTGAGGCTCTGTGTTCTTCTCACCCGCTAACATTTGTTCTCTAAGTAAGTTAGCCTTGAAACTTGAATGGAGTGAATGTGTGTATTTTCTTTTCTTTTTTTATTAAAAGATCATTTTTATTGGGGGCTCTTACAACTCATAACAATGCATACATCAATTGTATCAAGGATATTTGTACATATGTTGCCATCATTCTTCTCTAGACTTTTACTTTCTTCCCTTTTTCATTTTGTTTTGTTTTGTTTGTTTGTTTCTTTGGGCATCACTGCCCTCAGGTGGTGGGAGTAGGAGGCCCAGCCTTTGCTCCTGTGGAGCCGCTGCTGGAATTGAACCTTCATCCCAGTGGGCCGCAGTCCCGCACACGACCACTACGCCACCGGGGTTCAGTCTTTCTTCCCTTTTTAAAAAAATCATTTTATCGGAGGCGCATATAGCTCTTAGTACAATCCATACATAACTCTGTTGTAGGCAAAGCACATTTGTCCCTTTAATGCCATCATCATTCTCAAAATATTTTCTTTCTACTTAAGCCCTGGGTATTGGTCCCTCCTTTTTCCACTCCCTCCCCGCTCCCCCCTCCTGCATGAACCCTTGAAAATTTATAAATTGCTATTTTGTCATATCGAGAACGCTGTCCATTGTCTCCCTCCGCCCACTTTCCTGTTGTCCGACCGCCAGGGAGGCGGCCATCTGCAGATACTTACCATCGGTTCCCCCCTTTGGGTGTTTTCTCCTTCCTGCCAGTTCCCTGCTCGGTGCCATCCAGCTGGTCACACCCCACCGCGACCCAGTGCACAGCCAGCTGAGGCACTGCGCGATCCCGCCACCCTTCCAGCTCCTGGAGCGCCCCATTCTGAGAGCGAGTTCTGCACCCGCTCAGCCATCCCTCCTTCTCGCTAGGTCTCGGCTCCTCCAGACGCATGGAAGCAGCGGTGGAAGCAGAGGCCCTCTGCAGGACCAGACCAAGACTCCCCGAGCAGCCAGCAGCCTTCACCCACAGGGACCAGGCACCGAGACGAGGGTCAGGGGGCTCTGCCCATCCCAGAGGCAGAGGAGGGGCAGGATTTCACCGCAGACCTGGGGAAGAGCCAAGGTAGGGACCATCAATCGAGCGATCGATCAACCCGGTCGCCACCGCTCGTGCCTTGGGCCTATGTGGTGGGAGAGACCAGTCAATTGATAATGACGGCTTCTAAAGGTGATCATCTGTGTTGATTCGGCTGGCCCGTTGGCTTGATCTCCCCAGGATGCATCTGTCTCCGTCAGAGTCCGGGCATGAAGACAGATGCCTCACACGGCCAAGTGTGTGTGTTTAATGAGGGGACGGTTGAGAGAGGTGCGGGCGGATGAAATGAACTGGTCAGGGGAGGTGTGCATGAACCCGCAGGGCAAAGGTGTCCCTGTTAGTGAGCCTGGGGAGCCCGAGGAGAGGACGGGCCTGGTACCCCAGCACCCCAGAGCAGCGGCCACTAGAGGTCACTGGGCAGGAGCTGCGGCTACAGGCCCTGCAGGTACAGAAAAGACCTCAGGCACAGACTGCTGGTGTGTCCTTCTGCAGACCCACTTAGAAGCTAGCGGGGAAGAGACACAGAACGAGGCTGGACTCTCCACGCGCTGTGGTTAATAGAATAGTCTGCGTCTGCTGCTCCCCGGTGCTGCCGGGTCAGTCCCAACTGCCTATGACCCCATGAGCAGCAGAAGCGCTGCCCCGACCCCATCCTCCTCGCCACGGTGGGCACGTTTGAGCCCAGGATGGCGGCCACTGTGCCAGTCCTCATGTAGTCTCCCTCTTCTTCAAAAGCCTCCACTTTACCCAACAGGGTGTCCTTCTCCGGGGGCTGGTCTCTCCTGAGAAGGTGATGGAAATAAGGGAGATGGACATTCACCATCCTTGCTTCGAAGGCACATCGTGGCTGGACTCCTCCCCAGGCAGATGGCTTGTTCTCGGGGTTGTCCGTGTTGCTGTCAGTGCTCCTTGCTGTCCCCCGCCCCCCCCCCACCCCCACGAATCCAACCTTCCCCAATCTTCCTCCTTCATCCTGCATCTGCGGCTGTGAGAAATACCCTGGCTGGCGTCGGCTAGGCTCGCCGCAGAGGCGCCCGATAGAACGCGTCATCTGATCTGACTGCTGCGCCCGGAACACTGATGATGGATCCAAGCGAAGGGAAATCCTGGATAAATCTTTCCTCTCTCGATGATACTAAAACACTCACTGCCGGGGAGACATCGTGGCCCGGGAGATTCGAGTCAGAGCTGCCCCTGTGGGTTTCCGAGGCGGTAATCTTTCCAGGAGGATGAAGTGGAAGGTCTGTGAGACCGAGGAAAACCATCCGTGAGAGGAAAGGACACGCTGGTCACAATGTCAGCTCACACACGCTGATGGCCGTCGAGACGGACGGGGACGGCCCTCGCCAAGATTCCGCGGTCGCTGACATCCTCACGAACAAGGAAGCCGCGTGGGGAAGGAAGGCTTGGACTTGGAAAGGAAGGACAGTGTTGGCTTGGGGAGCTATGTAATGATGGGCTGTCAGTTCTCTGAGGAAGCCCGTTTTTCTTTTAAGTGGGTTTCTTTTACTCCTGGATAGACATTGAGGCCACCTGATGAAGGGCTCAAAAAAGAGAAATCGGTTACCGTATATACTCGAATATAAGCCAACCCGAATATCAGCCGAGGCACTTAGTTTCACCACGAAAACTGCATCCAAAGTGTGCTGGAAAACCTCGGCTTATACACAAATCTCTACAGTAAATCCGAGTTCCTTGGTAACAACCACCTTTATAACGTAAAGAATCTATAGAGACTGAGCTGACCTAAGTTAAACCCTCGTGGGAAAGGCTTCCGTGAAATTACTGGAGTGATGAGACGAGGGAAAGGTCTGAAGCGTTGCCACGGAGGCTCCACTTCAGAGACGCCTGGGCCTGGTCCAAGCGAAGCAACTCAGCACGATACCCCGCCCTGTCTCCCGCAGTGTCTTCCAAATAAAAGCCCAACAAGGCTGGCTTCTGAGGGAGCAGCCTGAGCGGCTCCGTGGGAGGCAGAGACCCTGTCAGAAGGTGATAGATAGTGACTGTGCAGGGGCCCAAAGGAATAACGATACATTTTCTGGAAGGACGTGGGATGATCATGGGGGCGGATGAGGTTTTAAGGAAATGGAAAACTATAATGGTAAGGAAAAGGCGGAGAGAGCTGTGCTGAGGGATTCTTTCCCCATCACGACCAGGCACCTGGTCACTCTTTAAGGACCACGAGGGCTGGCCTGCCAGAAACTCCTTGGGTGGAAGCTTGATTCCATCCACCCAGAGACCAGATCTTGCCCCTGGCAGGCTTCTTTTGGGTTCCCAAAGTGCAGAGAATATTTCAAAAAGGAATAACAATTTGAATATGGCCATGGAGCTTCCATGAACGTGTACAGTATGGCGAGTGAGATTTTATGTGGAGATATATAGATATATGTATCACATGGCCTATATCGCGTGATATATAGATATATGTATCACATGGCCTATATCACGTGTGTGTATATTTGCATATCATAGCAGACGGTGTGAGCTCTCACAGAGCTGTGTTGAACCCCTCTTCAGAATTCACTGTTCTCATCTGTTGATCCGTTCTCCCTTAGCAGGCTTTCCTCATAGCCCTGTCTCTGCGCTGTCTCTCGTTTCAGTTTGTGCCTCGACGACCACCCAGCATGAAGAGTCGACCCGCGAGCCGCAGAGACCAGCAAGAGACGCTGAACTGGAGGCGTTCCCGAGAGACCTCGCCCCCCTGGTGGTTGACGACAAGTATGAGGCCAGGTTGGAAAGGCAACGAGGAGCAAAGCCTCTCCAGGAGCTGGGTCCCAAGGAGGCCAGCGAATTCACGCCTCTGAATCTTTCCACCCGAGAGAAGCGCTACATCTGTGCCGAGTGCGGGAAAACCTTCAGCAACAGCTCCAACCTGACGAAGCACCGGCGCACACACACGGGGGAGAAGCCGTACGTGTGTACCAAGTGCGGGAGAGCGTTCAGCCACAGCTCCAACCTCACCCTGCACTACAGGACGCACCTGGTGGACCGCCCCTACGACTGCGGCACGTGCGGGAAGGCCTTCAGCCAGAGCGCCGACCTCCTCAGACACCAGCGGAGTCACAGCGGCCCGGCCCCGCATCAGTGCACAGCCTGCGGGAAGTCCTTCAGTGGGAAAGCCAGCCTCGTGCGCCATTATCGGACGCACACCGGGGAGAAGCCGTACCAGTGCCAGGAGTGTGGGAAGCGCTTCAGTCAGCACGCGGGGCTCAGTTCCCACCAGAGACTCCACACCGGCGAGAAGCCCTATCAGTGCAGGGAATGCGGCAGGGCCTTCAACCACAGCTCCAACTTTAATAAACACCATCGAATCCACACCGGGGAAAAGCCCTACTGGTGTCATAATTGTGGGAAGGCCTTCTGCAGCAAGTCTAATCTTTCCAAACACCAACGCGTCCACACCGGAGAGGGGGGACTACTCTAGCCGTCCAGCGGACGCCGGTCGACGTTGCATTTTTAGAAGAATGAACCTAGTCATGACAACGCAAGCCGTGTGGGTGGCTTTTGCCTCCTCCTGCACCGAGGAGTCCCTGAGGAATGAGGGCATCTTTCAGAGAGCCTCACCCGACGTCAGGTCCCAGGAAACCCTCCTGGCCTTGCCTTTTGTCTGGCTGGACGGTGGAGTGCCAAGTCGGCGGGTAGCACCAGAGACAACCACACCCTGGAGGGGGGGAGGGGAAGGTTGGTGGCGAGGAGTTCACCAAGCCGGGTGACAGGTGATAGCAGCCGAGATACCACTGCCTTGGCCTCCCCACCCCTGTCCTGCTGGTCCATCTGCCCCTCACCAGGGCCCCAGGAGTCAGTTATGACGCTGGCAGCATTGGCAGCAGCCCCACCACCTTTCCCTGTTAGGGAGGCCACTGGGCCAGATAGAATGAAAGGAGAAACATTTTGACTAGTAATTGTCGCCCTTGGAGTAGGTGATACGTGAATGCAAATGTTTAAAGAGCAGAGGCTCTTGGGCAATTTCATCGCTGCAGAAGAAGGCCACGATAGCTTGTAATGCCTCCAGACCAGTATAATAAACAAGATGTTGAATCATTGTAGAGAACGGTTACTCTGGTTCACTTTGGGGAAATGTGGCCCTGGGGTAGAGGTCTGAGCGTTTGCAAACCCTACGGGAGGTTGAAATAGACTCGCTCATCCTGCTTTTGTTTCTGAATATATTTTTTCATTATCAGACCGCACGTGCGGACTGGTGTGCTTTAGGCCTCTGTCAACATCTGAAAGATCTCTCTCCTGTCTCGGTTTCTTCTTCTGAAGCTCCACAAGTTAATCTATAATATGATTACCTGGAAAGCCTCCTTCCCGATAAAAGACTAGGATCTAGGAGTTCACATTTGGAGAACTGGAGGATGTGTGATGATCACAACCATGCAGCCATCCAATACCCCACTGAACAACAGCTGGGTGGGTGATCATGGAATAAGATTTAAACATGACTAATCCAAGTAAATCTCCATAAGGCTTTAAAAAAAAAAACCCAGCTCGAGTCAGTCTCTGGAGTCTGTGTGCAAGATTTAAAAAAAAAAAAAAAAAAAAAAACGACTCTTTCAATAAGTCCCTTCTGCCCACAGTGTCATTTTGTCTTTTTTTTGTGGTGGGGCATCACTGCCCTCTGGTGGTGGGAGTAGGAGGCCCAGCCTTGCTGCTGCATTTGAACCTCCAACCCAGTGAGCTGCAGTCCTGCGCACAACCACTACGCCACCGGGGCTCAGCCCCCCATAGTGTCTTAAACATAAGAGGTTTCTCTGTTTTTATCTACATGAAAATGGTGTTTGACCAGTGGGCCCCCTGGGGTTGCCTAGAAACCCAAAGACTTCACTTTCTTCCTCCTATGACTGCACATCTTCACCTCTCTGTGCCCTCCTGAGCAGTTTAGGCAGAATTCAGGTAAAGCTTTCACAGGCAAACCAAATAAATGCAGGGAGTCATTAATTAAAAAAACCATTCCCCTGAGCCCCGGTGGCGTAGTGGTTGAATGCGGGACTGTGGTCCACTAGCTTGGCGGTTCAAATCCAGCGGCAGCTCTGCAGGAGCAAGACTGGGCCTCCTACTCCCACCAGAGGGCAGTATTGCCCACAAAAACAAAACAAAAAAAGAACCATTCCATTGCTGCTTCAACATCAGGCTATCCTGCAGCAGAGAGCCCATGGTTTCAACCACTCGTATGGACGGACTTGCCTCCTGTTCACTGCCCCCCTACCAATCACGATCTGCTTCTCTGATGACTGGTCTCTCCCGATGGCATGTCCAAAGTACACAAACCAAGGTTCCCCCGCCTCACTTCTCAGGTGTATTCTGGCTGTACTTTTCCCAACACAGTTGTCCGTTCTTTGGCAATCATGGTATATTTAATATTCTTCACCAACATCATTATTCCAGTGCCTTCCATATTCATGATCCAGTTTTCACATGCATAATAAGCACCTGAAAATACTATGGCTTGGACCAGGCCCACTGTTATCCTCAAAGTGACACCTTTGCTTTTAGGTTGTTGTTGTTGTTTTTTTTTTGGTGGGGGGGCATCACTGCCCTCTGGTGGTCGTGGGAGTTACCCAGCCTTGCTGCAGCTGGATTTGAACTGCCAAGCCAGTGGGCCACAGTCCCGCACTCGACCACTATGCCACCAGGGCTCAGCTCGACATCACGGCTCTCTGGCAGTGGAGTAGGAGGCCCAGCCCCACTGCTGGAATTGAACCTCCGTCCCAGTGGGCCGCAGTTCCGCGCACAACCACTACGCCACCGGGGCTCAGCCCTCCTTAAAGACTTTTTAAAGGGGTATTTGAAGCATATTTGCTCAATGCAGTATCGTGTTTGGTTTCTGGATTGCCGCTTCAAGGACATTAATTGTAAAAGGAAATTCTTGACAACTTCCATACTGTCTTCATGCTTATTGGACCAGTTGTAAGGATTTCATTTTATGTTGGGGGGGGGGGGGAGTGGTAAACCTTACTGAAAGCTATAGAATCTGATTCTCGTCTATCTGTCCTTTAAGCCCTCTTTGCTTTCCGCCAGCAAGATGTGTCATCTGCCTGTCACAGGCTGTAATCTAGCTTCTCAGATGATTTATGTAGTGTGGTAGGCTGGGTTGGTTAGAGAAATAAAGCCAGTGACACCCCTGTATGTGTAAGGAAGAGCTTTATACCAAGAAGCCTTATAAGTCAGGAAAATATCCCAGTCCAGCATGAGTCCAGAAGCCCCTTTTTAGACTCATGCAGGCAGAGGCAGTGATGCCGAATGCGGGAAGATCACAGGCCGGTGGCTGCAAAGTCTTGTGGACCCAGTGGCGGTGGACGCCTCTCCAGGGCTCTGGCCATCACCTGGGTCAGCCAGCAGGAAGGTGAAGGCGGAGGAAGGGGGGCGGGAGGTTCCCGGGACCCTCCTTATGAGAAGGCCACACCCACAAGGAGATACCATGGAGCTGTGACCTGATTGACAGACTACAGATCAAGGTGACATGAAATTATGTAACTCCCACACTTTCGCATACAGATTGAATGAGTATGATGCAAGAATGTGACCCAGGTGCACAGCTTTGTTGACTTCCAAGCACAGAGTCCCCCTTGTTCTACTCTGTTGGCCTGTGCAGAGCCACATGAGCACCATTAAGTGTTCGGGGATGCCCATGATTCGTTATGATGCCCACAGTCAAATGCCTTCTCAGGGACAATGAAACACAGGCAAGCCTCTGTCTGTGCTTTTAGACAAGATCCGTCTGAGAGCAGCAATGACCTTCCTCAGTCAATGTCCTCTGCACCCAGCTGGAATTTCTGGCAGTTCCTGGTGTGCTGCGGCCATGCCAGTGACACCTTACTTCCGTATGACATTAATGCAACAATTTCCGCTGGATCCCCTTTCTGTGGAATGGGCAGGCACATACGTCTCTTCTAGCTGGTCGGCAAGCAGTTGTGTTCTAAACGTCTTGGTCTATAGATGAGTAGGCATGTCCAGCATCGCCTGGGTTTGCTGAACCGTCTCCGCCAGGTTTCTCCACATCCCTGACGCCTTGTTTCTCACCAACGCCTTTCTCCTGGGTGGCTTGAGCTTCTTCCAGGACCAGCGTTTCTTGATGACACGCTGCTTCCTGAAATGGTCGGCTGGCGACCGATTCTTCTTGGTTCTTTTTGCTGCACCTCGGATCGGGTGTATTTAGTGACGCGCGATCCTGTCTGTGTGAGGCATGAGGGGTTCGGCAGTCGAATCCTCACTGCCCATGCCAGAGGCGCAGGCTGGAGTCCCGCCTGGGCACAGCTCCTGGACAGCTCACGCCGTGTTGTCAGTGGAGATGCGTGGATTCTGTTTTGCTTCAGCGGGTACGGGGGAGCTTCCAGACAAAGATGGTCTAGGTAGGGGGACTTGGTGATCAGCGAAGAATCAGCGGATGAAAACCCTTATCCGTAATTGATCAGGCCCCCCCTTTCATTCCACCGGGAGTTGTTGCTGGCTGGACAGCGGTCAACAACAGCAGCACCCTGTTCATACGTGAGCCAGGGCCAAGGACCGCAGAAAATTTACCCGTTCATCGGCAGCTGATTGCTTTCCAGTGGAGGGCTGCTGCAGCGACTGCAGGCGACAAGCCTGCTCCTATCGGATGAGAGGTGCATAAATTCTGGGCACCCGTTGCCTTCTCCTGTCCACCTGGTTTTTTGTTTTCTGTGGGGGAGGGGGGGTGGGCATCACAGCCCTTTGGTGGGAGTGGGAGGCCCAGCCTTGCTCCTGGAGAGCTGCTGCTGGATTTGAACCGCCAAGCCATGGGCCGCAGTCCCGCACTCAATCACTACGCCACCAGGGCTCAGCTGTGCACCTGGTTTTTTAATGCTTTCTCTGCTTCTGGTTAGATGCCATACGTCAGTTCTGACCCCTAGTGACCCCATGCACCACCGAACGAAACACTGCACGGTACCACACCACCCTCACGATTGTTCCCATGCCGGAGTCCTCTGATGCCCCCACTGTGTCGACCCCTCTCAGGGAGGGACCTCCTCTCTCTCACCGCCCTTCCACCCTTCCACTTTACCAAACACGGCGTCCTTCCCAGGGACTGGCCTCTCCCAACAATGTATCCGCAGTATGCAAGAAGAACTCTGGCCAGCCTCGCCTCTAAGGAGCACCCTGGCTTTACTTCTCCCACGATCGATGGAGTTGGCCTTTGAGCAGTCTGCGGAACCTTCTCAGTGCTTCTCAGCCAGCAGCACAGTCCAAATGGCACCCGTTCTTCAGCCTCCCTTATTCAGTGTCCAGGTGCCACATGCATGGGAGGCCATGCTAAATCCCAGGGCTTGGGCCAGCTGCACCTTAGTCCTCAAAGGTCTGTACAGCACATGAACCTCACGCATGCACCTTTTGATCTCCGAGCTGCTGCTGCCGCCGCCTGAGCATCGGTTGTGGATCCAAGGCAGACAAAATCCTTGGCATCTTCAACCTTTTCTCCATTTATCGTGATGCCATCTATGTCCAGTTGTGAGGATCTGGGTCTCCTTTACACCGAGTCTTTATGGCTACCCTTTACATCTATACATCTTGCTTATAATTGTATTCCTAAGCCTAGCCCTGGGCCTGGCACATACTACATGTTCAGTCAGTATCGGCACATTGTGTTGTCTGCAGCAGCGCAGAGACCTAGGGCTCATCTTCTTAGAAAAGCCCCACTCGCTGTGACAGAGGCTGCTCACTCCCCCCTGAGATCCACAGCGGGTTAAATACTGGGGCCGGCGAACTGAACCCTCCATTCCCACCGCCTTCCCCTGGGATGGGAGCTGTCGCTGGTGTCAGCCTGTCTTGCACACAGGTTTGCTTTTCACATGCACTCCCCGAGCGCTCACACCGACCTTCCCTGCCCTCGGCACTTTGCTCTTCTCACTTGGCCTAAGTCATCGCCTGGCTTTCCCTGAACCTGTCGGTGACACAGGGTGGGTGACTGTCAGGATGTCTGTGCCTAACCCCTTGACTTAATTCTGTTTTCACTCAACATCCCGAAGACTTATTTCTTTTTGGGGGGCG
>PVJH01033532.1:0-21502 GCA_004026705.1 Nesogale talazaci | reverse complement strand
GACCTCGCAGACCGCTCTTTCTAACACATTCAGAATCAAACTTGCTATTTCCTCTTGGACAGACTTGTTCCTCCGACCATCTTTCCCCAACATTGTAAATGGCAGCTCCGTGCTTCCAACTGCCTATGTCCCAAGTCACAGAATTATCTTTGGATTCTTTTTGTTTTCAGGAGAAATCTTCAAAATCAATGAAACAGAATCCAACTACAAGTCCTTCATTTGATCGCTTCCACCTAGACAAAATCTCCTTTACTTCCTGTCTGGTCTCGGTTTCACTAGCCTGCCTCCACCCTTGTCTTCTTTGATTCTCTACACAGCAACCCAGTGCTTTAATGAAAATATAAGGCAGATAAGAGCATTCAGCTGAGACCCCTATTTCCCAGGCCATTCAGAATAAAATTCAAAGTCCTTGCTACAGTTAACAAGGCCCTACAGACTAGGCAGGTCTCTTCCATCTACGCTATCTCCTTCCACCACCCCCTTGGTTACTTCCTCTGGTCACAGTGAACTTCATACCAAACACATGCCTTCTTCAAAGCCCCAGTCCCTAGGTCTAGGATGCTCTTCCCTTGGCTATCTGCACATCTGTCCACCCCATTACCTTATTCAAGTCTCTGCTCAAATGTCATTTTAGCAGCAAGCGCTTTTCTGACTACTCTAAATAAAAGAGCACATCACCTCAAAATTTTAGCTATCTTTCTCCTTCCATTGTTGGTACTCCAATGCAAGGAACATATCTGTTATAAAGAACAGTATCTTCAGCTGAGCCCCAGTGGCGTCGTGGTTGTGTGCGGGACTGCGGCCCACAGGGTTGGTGGTTCAAATCCAGCAGCAGCTCTACAGGAGCAAGGCTGGGCCTCCTACTCCCACCAGGGGGCAGTGATGCCCACACACACACAAAAAATAATAGTATCTTATACAAAAACAAAACCACCCATTGAGTCGATGCCCACTCAAAGTGAGGTGATAGGCTAGGGCAGAACTGCCTCTGAGTTTCTGAGCCTGTAACTGGATGCAGGAGTAAAAGGGCCATCTTTCTCCCAAGGAGCGGCTGGTTTTAACAAAACGACTGCTCATTCTTTAACATCCATCGTGTACCAGGTATGATATATTTATCTTATCTAAAATGCGTCTGACTAGCACGACGGAAGACAATTGCTAGTCACAGGTATTTTATTGAGAAGGTGATCTAACTGCCAACCTTGCGATCACAGCCCAACTCCTTATCACTGTGCCACCAGGGCGCCAAGCATATTACAGCTATGGTGAAAGCTGGTGCCTTTACTGTTGAGCCAACTCCAATTCATGGCAACTCCGTGAGTATTCCAGTGAGTATTCCAGAACGGTACTCGAAAGCACTGTCAATGGCGCTAATCTTTTTTTTTTTTTTACTGGGAGGAGAGGGAGAGGAGTTGAGGGAGGAGACTGGGCAGAGGGGAGAAAGAGCGAGCGAGCGAGCGAGCGAGCGAGCGAGAGCGCGAGCTGGCTCTAATCTTTTCTTTTTTTGAATGGCTGTAATCTCACAGAAATATGTTGTCGGCCTTTCTTTCATACCATAGCTCCACTAAGTGGAATTAAATCACCAAACTTTAGTAGTCAACTGCTACATGTCTATTTATACCAGCAGGGATCTCAAATATATATATTAGTGAGAAACTGGATTTTTGAAACAATAGTGCAGTACAAAAGGTACCTGATTAGTCTGAAATATAAGCCTGAAGATCTTTGGGAGCTGGAAACGGTATCCTGAATTTAGGGCTGTGTCAGACATGTTTGTTCAGTACTCAATCACTGTAGGTGTTTGTTTGTTTGTTTTGGGGGGGCGGCACATCACTGACCTCTGGTGGGAGTAGAAGGCCCAGCTTTGCTCCTGGAGAGCTGCTGCTGGATTTGAACCACAAACCCTGTGGGCTGCAATCCTGCACACAACCATGACGCCATCGGGGCTCAGACCACTGTACGTGTTTAATAAGTACGGGTTCACTGGGCATAGTTATTTAAGGATGTACCAGGTATTATGTAAGAGAGTAAGAGGCCTCTTTCTCATGGAGATGCTGGTTTAATGCAGGAAACAAAAAGAAGTGAACAATGGCAAGGAGAAAACAAACAAACATGACAAACAACAACTGGTGGAGGAGTGGGAAGCCTACGGCAGGGATAGACTCTCTATAAGGGGGTGACAATTAAGCTGAGACACTAAGAATGAAAATGAGACAGTCATTTGAAGAACTAGGAGAAAAATATTCCCAGTGGAAGAGTCAGCGTGCCAAGGCACTGAGGCAGAAAAAGGTCCGGTGAATCCACCATGAGTCACTCTCAAAAGCATGCCAACTGAAAGAAGCCTGACACATGAGAACATTCAAAGCATTTCACTCATACGTTTTAGAATGAGGAGAGGGAGGATGGAAAAGAAAATCAAACAGTGGCTTCTCCAGTGAGAAAGGGGCCACAATGAGGTCCCACAAGAAAAGGGCATGAAACAACTTTCTTGGTGATGATAAAGCTTGCACAACTGGAAATGGGTTTGAGTTATACAGGTAAATGAATGCATTTGACCAAAATCGTGGGCTTGGTCCCTTTCAGAGTTGTGCATTTCATTATAGTTAAATTTATTTTAGAGAAAATAACAATTATGGGGCTGAGTCCCGATGGTGGAGTGGTTGTGTGCGGGACTGCAGCCCACTGGGTTGGCGGTTCAAATCCAGCAGCAGCTCTCCAGGAGCAAGGCTGGGTCTCCCACTCCCACCAGAGGGCAGTGATGCCTCCCACCGCCCCCCCCAAAAAAAAAGGTTCTTAGAAAATAACAATTATCACAGGCTGAACTATTTAGGGAGAATATCACACGAGCCCAGATCACACTGAGGTCTTCAATTTACAACAAAAAACATCAAACAGGATGGCTTATGGATTGAGTAATGGGCAGACACGTAATAAAACAATGTAATACAACAGAAATTGTATCATCAGGTGGCAGACCAGGACCCTGGTGGCCCTTGAGGATAAGCAATGAACTGTATGTTGTGGTTGATAAATTCTAACGCTGGTCCCTGAAATTGTAACTAGATTTGAAAAGAGGCTTTCTTTTGTTATGCTAATATGGCTATAGCTGGCGTAAGGTAGATCTTAAACCTGATACTTTTTTTTTGGGGGGGGGGGGAGCATCACTGCTCTCTGGTGGTGGGAGCCCCACTGCTGGAACTGAACCTCCGTCCCAGTGGGCAAACCTGATACATTTTTGAGTGATAAAGTGGACCCAGAGATTTACCTAGGGAGAGGAAAAATGACATGTGAGGACCAGTCTACAAGCAAAGAAATGACAAGAACAGGAATCGGACACCAGTTACTCAACCTGACAGAGATGGCTTTGAACTGTTAGCTTCCGGAGATGGGAGAATATACACATTCTGGGCAATCTGTGATGGCAGCAATAGGAAACTGAGGCTCAATTTTACATTTTCCAGAAGAAAAAGTTTGAGCACAAAACAGTTATCTACTGAGTGTGTAGGTTGGCTTAGTATAACAGTCTGCCGTCTCTGCGGAAACAGAAAAGTGGAAGCCAGGTCACCCAAGTTCTCTGGCTGACTTACCCTGAAGCAGGTACTCCATCATGTTAATGGTGCCCCCTGTGACAGGCATCATGGTGACTGGAGGGGCCTCCATGGCGGCTGTCTGAGTAAGCTGAAGGCAAAAGAAATGGACTCGAAGCACTCAGTCAGGTAGAGCCCAGGGTACACCTGGAGAAGGGTGAGCCTTTTTAAACATCGGAGACCGGAGAGATTGGCTTGGGACCTAGACATCAACAAAATATTCATTCAAAACTTTTGTTTTTCATAGCTGCTCTATGGCCAGGCCCTCCTTCAGAACAGATGACACACACAAGTTCCCGCAACCTGTTCTAGGATCAAGTTCTCGATTCTCCAAAAGTTACCTGTGCAATTTTGAGGAAGTCCTGGAATTTCTCACCATAGGACTCAAGTTCTTCCCTATTAAAGGGAACTACCAATATCTAACACTCAGGCTTTGTGGTTCAAATGGCAAAATGAACACGCATGACAATTCTGAAGAATTGAAAGGTGACTTTAGGCTTCTCTCTTTTTCACTTTAAAGCATCGGAGAGAGGTCAAACACACACACAAGTGAGTGGCGGAGCCTGGATCACACGAGAATCTAGCTCTGCCTCCTGGAACACTAAAGCACTTTAAAAAAAATCATTTTCACGTGATTTTTCACATGTAGGAGTTTTTGCACCTCGAATAACATTCTGTACATAAATCGCATCAAGCATACTGACACGTATGTTGTCATCATCATTTTCTAAACATTTACTTTCTATTTGAGCCCTTGATAGCAGGTCCGATTTCCCCTCCCTTCCCTGCTCGTGATCCCTTGATAAATGACTATTGTTTTCTTTTCTTTTTTTGGGGGGGGGGCATCACTGCCCTCAGGTGGTGGGAGTAGGAGGCTCAGCCTTTGCTCGGTGGAGCTGGAATTGAACCTCCATCCCAGTGGGCCGCAGTGCCGAGCACAACCACTACGCCACCACCGGGGCCCAGCCCCTGACTATTGTTTCCATGTCTGACACCGACCGCTGTCTTCCTAGACGCACGTTTCGGTGGTTCGAGACCCTAGGTGGGTCGGGGGATTATGCGTCGATCGTCGCGATCGGTGCTCCCGCCCCCGCCCCCCCCTCCTGAAAGCCCCCTTTAAAGCCAGACAGGCCGAGGAGCGAAATCCTTATAAAGGGGTCGGAGTGGACCCGATGGCGATGATGTACCAAACCGGTTCTAGGACACATGCGCTTACACTAAAAATGACGTCCACGCGTGTCCTGCCTCTCCTCGCACTTGGGTATCACAGAACCTTTCAACTTCAGCACCAACCCGACGCCGGCCGCGGGCGGACGAGCGCCACCGCGTCGCGCCTCCCGCAGCAGGGGCCGCGGCGGAAGCCCCGCCCACAAAGTACGGGTGCCCAGAAGGCGCGCGAACGTGCCCCGCCGCCCGGCCGCTGACGAGCATGCGCAGAGCGGAAGCTGCGGTTGGAAGCCCGTGTCCTGTTTTGGAGGCTGCCCCGGGGGCTCTGTGGAGCTCTTGACGTCACAGCCAGTCCTCTAGGAAAATATTTATTTTTTTCAGGTTCGAAGACCCGGAGATGTTTTTCTGTCGAAAATTTCTTGGAACTGATAGGACTGAAAGAAGAGTGTGACGAAATTAGACGCATAGCAGGGCTCCCCTGGGGAAGAGAGGATACGAGGCAGGGAGGGACGACGTTATCAAAGACCTTCCTAGGTGGGCTGAGCCCCGGTGGCGTAGTGGTTGTGCGCGGGACTGCGGCCCACTGGGACGGAGGTTCAATTCCAGCAGTGGGGCTGGGCCTCCTACTCCCACCGCCGGAGAGTGATGCCCTCCCCTCCCCCCCCCAAAAAAAAAAAGACCTTCCTAGGTACCTGAGGGTCAGTGCTCTCTATTCCTTAGCTACGCTTAGAGCAGTTAGGGAGTCCAGTAGAACACTCAGAATTAGTTCACGCTGCTGAGCATAATACACCTTCATGAAAAAAAAAGAGAAGTCCATTTTAAAATTAGTTCTTGAACCCTGGTTACATAGGAAGCACGTAAAGTGTGGGCAAACTGGGGCATACAGGGAAACAAGATTCTCACCCAGAGGGCAAGACGAAAAACCAAGTTAAAGTCAAATCAAGAATAATAGCATCCACCCTCAGAGATAATGCTGACTCACCACGACCCCTGGTGCGTTTCTGCGGCTGTTTCTCCCAAATGACTGCAGGAAAATTCATACTTTAGAATTTGATCCGGATAGCCATCCAGTGAATCAATGACTTCTGTTATTATTCATAGTCATTTTACGGACGAGGAAACTTAGGCAGCTAGATGTTATCTAGCTTGCAGGATGGTGGAGAGGCTGAGATACAAGCCTAAGTAGCTCCCCTTAGAGCTGGGCCCCTTTCCAAGTGAATGCTTTATTGCGGATGAAGTCAGAGGAAGGGGTTGCAGTTCAGACCTTCAACTGCTTCCATCAAGCCGCTCATCAATCTCCCACCCTCCATTTGTTTATGAACCTTCATATCCAACCCCCTTTTTTTGGGGGGGGGGGCATCACTGCCCTCAGGCAGTGGGAGAATGAGGCCCAGCCTTTGCTCCGTGGAGCTGGAATTGAACCTCCGTCCCAGTGGGCCTCAGTCTCGCGCACAACCACTACGCCACCGGGACTCAGCCCATATCCTCCCTTTTATTCTATTCCTTGTATCCAACCACCTGTTCAACTTGTCGAGTGGGTTACTTCATCTTCCACTCTTTGCCTCCCTCCTTGCAAACCTCCAAAGTTTGTTCATTTTAATACAAAAGTCTTTTTGTCTCCATTTTTATCCTCAGAGTAGCGGTGAGCATACAAATTGGTCATGTTGGTTTTTGTTGTTGTTGTTGTTGCTGTTGAATTAAACTGATGAAATTTAGAGAAGACAATACTTGGGGAACACCTGATAGCTCTTATTAACTACTTAAAAGGCAATCACAGGGAAGAAGGACTAGATTTCCTAACACCAATAGGTAAAATTTAGAGGTATACCCTTTGATAATATACAGGAGGATCTTTGAAAACATGACTGTCTACGAGTGTCCAAGGGGCAGATACCAGTGGCCTGGAATGTTATAAGCAGGCTGAGCCCCGGTGGCATACTGGTTGAGTGCAGGACTACGGCCTACGCGCTTGGTGGTTCAAATCCAGCAGCAGCAAGACTGGGTAGCTCCCACGACCACCAGAGGGCAGTGATGCCCACAAAAAAAAAAACAACAACAAAAGCAGGAGTAAGAACTGAGTCGCTGTTCTATCGGTAGGTTATGTGTGTGTTCTTTAGTTGAAGAAATATTATAAGCAGCTTCTGTGCAATAAATTAGTATCACCACCACCACCCCACCCCCCCATGGGCCTACATGTTGGTTACTGTAAAGAGGACGTTGGGAAGGTAGTACCACTGGATTCTGGAATTTAAATTTGTCATGTTGTGATCAGCTCACTTCACTCAGCAAAATATTCTCTAGATCCAACCCTGTCAGGAGATGTGCTGTGAAGTCACCATTGTTTTCTAGGGACGCGTCGTGTACCATTGTGTGCACGGACTAACATTTCCACTGATGGTTATTTGGTTAGAGCCCACCGTTGTGCTGTGTGTAGTGCTTGTTCTGCTGACCTACCTACACTGCTTCCACATTCACTGTTTACACTGGACGTTTCTTGAAAGTGCTACTGTGTAAATCGTTTGCTGTGAAATAGTCTGCTGTCGGGCTGAGCCCCGGGGGCGTAGTGGTTGTGCGCGAGACTGCGGCCCGCTGGGATGGAGGTTCAATTCCAGCTCCACGGAGCAAAGGCTGGGCCTCCTACTCCCACCACCTGAGGGCAGTGATGCCCCCCCCCCAAAAAAAGAAATAGTCTGCTCTCTGTTGACTCCATATGTGTCCTCAAGAGAGTTCATAGGCAAATTATGGGGCTCTCAGAATTCAAAGAAGGAGGAAATATTGTATGATTGTATGAAACTGGAACAGAGTAGTGGAATATAAAGGAGTCACTTGCTATGGAAGCAAGTAGAAGACCCATGACCTCCCAGTCAATTCCAATTTACCTCTCTCTCTCTCTCTCTCTCTCTCTCTCTCTCTATATATATATATATATATATATATATATATATATATATATATACACACCTTAGAGTTGAACTGTCCCATGGGGTTTCCAAGATTGTAATCACCATGGAAGCATACTGAAATCACTATGGAACCACATTTTTCTCCCACGGAGCAGTTGGTGGCCTGCAACATCAATCGTTTAGCCGGTCACCGAGTACTTAAGCATTATGCAACCAGAAAGCCTAGAGAATCAAGCGGGAAACTTAGGACACTGCTATTGGTGGGATCCAGGAAAGTTTCTGGAAGAGGTAATTAAAGCGATAATCCACAAAGTAGCTAGAAAGATTTATAGGAGTTATCCAGATGAAGAAGGGAGGAAAGGGAAATCCAGGCAATGGAAAGAGTCTATCCACAGGGACCGTGAGTAAGTAGAACTGGTGTATAGGTAGAATCTGCGGCTAGAAAGCCATGGGCAATGAACCTGGAGAAGGGAAAAGGCCCCACTCCTGGAAGGCCGCCTGTGGTGGTGGAATGTCGTTGTGTTGGTTCTGACTCATATCCACCTTATGAACAACAGACTGAAGCACTGCCTGCTCTTACACCATCCTTACAGGTGTTCTCATGTCACAGCCCCTTGCTGCAGCCGCTGTGTCAATCCATCTGTACTTCTCTGGGCATGGCATCCTATTCCAGGGACGGGTCACTCCCGATAACATGTCCTACATACGCGAAGCAATGTCCTGCCATTCTTGCTTCTAAGAAGTATTAAGGGGCTGTACTTCTTCCAAGACAGACTTGCAGATTCTTTTGGTAATCCATGATAACTTTTAACACTCTTTGCCAGCACTGTAATTCAAATGCTCAAAACATATCTGAGCTCTGAAAAGATCACCCTGGCTTCCTGGAGAAAGAATACCAGTTAGGAGCTTTGGCACAACTCCAGATGAGGGATAATTATGACAGAGGATAGATTTTTAAAATACAAAGCAGGTATCCAGAGAGGATGACTCAAAAACCAACCAGAAGTAAAAACGAAGAAAAAAAGAAGTTACAAATGTCTGGATTTGTACTTTAGGGGACTGTGGTAGTTCTTTATTCGGAGTTAGGGAACAGAAGGCAGCGTCTGCAGGCAAGAATGGTAAGTTAGTCACATCTAGTATGGGGTGTCTGGAGCCCCGGGTGGCAATGCCCAGCTGAGTCCGAGGGGAGAGAGCTGGATCAGAGGTACACATTTCTATCATTTCTTTGGAAGTAGCTAAAAGGTTGACAATGCATGGAATCACCCTGGAAGACTGTGTAGAATAGGATGAGAAGAAAGACAAGATTATATCAGAGTCTAAATAGAAAGCTCGATTAAGTCTGACCTGGTGGAATGAACTCCAAATGCACTATGTGTCAATATTTTCGTCTGCTGACAGATGTCCAGAAAGAGATTTGTCATCAACATTTCACCTGTTTGGAAATGAGAAGGCTACTTGTACACTTGTGTTTTTCCCATAGTGCTGTCCTTGTAAACTGTGTTCAACATCACAACAGTTTCTGCAGCATTTTTCCTGAGCAGGAAACAAAATTTTACAGCCACACGCTGTTCTCTTAAATCGACCGTCACAAAAAATGAGGTTCTAGTGAAACTGTTGAGTATCTGTGCCCTTAGGTAGATGGAACCTGCTTGCAATAAGACCCCAGGCCAGCTCACCTGAGTTACCTGTGAGACACAGCCTATCAGAATACTTCTAGCTTTCCCACAGTTGCAGCTAAACTCCTGTAATATTATTACACGATAGCATCCTACAGTGCGATTGGATGGTGGGTCCCGTAATGTGATTGGACGAAATAGTCTTGTAAGACAATTGGATGGCTGGCTCAGCCAGTTATATATACCTCATTTACATAGTCCACAGTGTGGGCCAATCATTTTTCATGCTGCAAACCCATGGCCTTATAAGGATGTGTTTGGAAACCAGGAAGTATGTGAAAAAAAAAAAAGCTACCTGATTGGTCGATGAAACCTATAGAAGCCTTGCAAAAACTGTAATAAAGTGAGATCTGTGTCATCTGGAGCCTGGTCCCTGGAGTCTGTGTTGGTGACTCCGTCGCCCTCACTTCCCTGTGTGCCAGACCTGTTCCCACACAACAGTTATCATTCCTCCTTTGACTTGAGTCAAAGTCAAAGTCCTTATAATGCCAACATCCTCTGCCCCATTTTTTCTCTCTCGTTCATGGGATAGCCAACCATCCTTCCACCCTCTTTGTTCCACCCTCATTGCTTCTTACTTAGGTCAAGGGTGCTTCGAGCTCAAGACTTCGAACTTGTCCTTCTGGAACTCTTCTTCATGCAGAGATCACTCCCTTTGCCTCCTCCCGATCTCTACTCAAACCTCTCTAGATTACAGAGACCTTCCTGACCGCTTTTAAAATTACAGTGCAGTCTCTGCTCTGCCTCCTCTCCCCTGCTTCCTAGCACATCGTCTTTCTCCTCCCATTAAAATAAAAAACTCCGGAAAGCAGTGATGTCGCTTTATTCACTGCAGGATGCTCAGCTCCCGGAATGCTGCCTGACATTGTGGGTGCACTGGATTAATGTTGTATTTGTTGGGAGAATGGTTGATAGAAGACAGTGGCTAACAGAGGGATGATTAAATGGTTTTCTGGGTCTCAGCACTAAATGTATGGATTTAGGTGGGAGAAACCAAGTCCTTAAATTCCACACAAGGACACACCACCTTTCCTCTAGGTACTATGTAGTGTGACTGCCATTAATCACAGGTGGCTGTTAGTCACTTGGAACGTATCTAGTTTAAGTTGTATGTCCCAAAGGTATGCATAAGTGTAAAGTATGTATACTCAATAAACGGAACATTGAAGGCTTAGTACCAGAAATAGTTCATAAAATTTTACCTTGAGCACATGTGGAAACAATATTACCTTGGGTTAAAAAAAATAAATTATTAAATCTAACTTCATTTTTTTTTCTTTTTTCTGAAAAGAAATGTAGTTACCAAACCAGAAAAACCAGTTGCCACTGAGTGGACTTCAATTCCTGGTGACTGCCCATGCGCCAGGATTGAACTGTGCTTCATGGAGTTTTCAGCAGTTGATTCTCTGGAAGAAGATTGCCAGGCCTTTCTTCTGAGGCACCCTGAAGCAATTGTACGGAGAGAGTTTGGCCTCTTACTAGGAATAACTGATCACCACTGCAGTGTCTGGTAATGAGCTGGGCTACTGGGATAAGACGTAGACCCTCTTCCGGTGGAAGCATCAAAGCAAAACCTATGATGGAAACAGCTTAACTGCTACCCAGAGTGAGAGGCTGAACAGTTACATTTCCTTGGATCTTATACATGGTCCACTCTAAGTAATAACACTTATTAAATTAAATTTTTATATGTTTTATTGGGGTAAAAATACAGATAGCATGGCATTTGCCAATTCAACATGATTCATATGTACAATTCAGGGAACGCTGTTTAATCAAGCACCCCCATGATCTGTTGCCAGGTTTTCTATCCCCGTAAATAAAAGCTGGAGGCACAGTACTTAGTCTCAGGCAATTGAGAAACACTTCCATATACACACGCACAATGTTCTTATGCAGACGAAGCCTGATAAACATGGACACAAAGTACATTTCAGAGTTGAGAAAATACAGCAGCTGAAACTTATGATTTCATAATTCACAGTGACATCTAGCCTTGGCAATTCTGAACCCTTGGCTTGTTTGTTTTTTTTCTCTCTATCCTTATTAATAGTAACCACCAACAGCAAATATCTAATGACACATAATAAATGATCCGGTTCTTGCCCTCCAGGTGTTCAGTTTGCTGAGAGATAGGTCAACCATCTCAGGTCCTTTGTGCCTACTGTTCTTCATTGCCTGCTGACTCAAGAATTCTCCCCTACCCCACCCTTGGTATGACAGTCATTTAATTCCCTTAATCTCAAGGCGGGACCTAAGAAAGTCTCCCATGGAAGGGTAATTGGCTTATTTACTTGTTCCTTTCCACTTAGCCCAGCAGACCCAACCCCAGCCAGATTCTGGTTGACCAGGTGCGGATGTGCCTTGAGGGATTAGGCTGTAATAGTTAATATATTACACATATCCATAAAAGATTAAAGATTAGCCCTGTTTTCGCTGAACTATAACCGTCTGTTTGGGTTTCTCCCTCCCACCTCTGTCTGGGGAAGCCAGTACAGTTTTCTGTCTGAGGATCATTCTCTCAGTGGGTCTCACATCTCCTGGATGCAGAGAGGCCCCGGGAGAACTTCCCTTTAGTAAGTGTGCTTACTAGGTGCCAGGCTCCTGGATAAGTGTTTTTTGTGACTCACTCATGGACTCTTCATAACAGCCCAATGAAGGAACCTGTTTTCTTTCAATCTTAGAGCTGCACGAATTGCAAGTGGGCCATGCAACTGCTTTGGAAGTAAAAGACTGTGTTTCTTTAGCTCTCCTAAGATTCTGCTGCCGTGAACCCCTCCCTCGGGTGAGAGAGTCATAGGCCATCACCCATATCATCAACTCAAATTGTTTCTGAGCAAGACTATCTAAACATTCTGGGGGAGCTAAAGAAACCCAAGCAGACTGGAGGAGCAGTGGGGCTGGGGTTCATATGCTAGTGCTGAGGGTTTGAGATGAGTCTTGGAGTCCGGCTGCTTGAGTTCAGTTCTAACACTATCTACCAGTGTGACCTTGGGCCAGTGACTGAACCTCTCTGAACCTCATGCTCTCGTCCCTTAAGTTGGAAGTTTTAGTCCTTCCTTCCAAAGTGGTTAGGAAGATTGATGGATATACCTAAAACATAGGTGTCCATAAAAAGTTTAGCGGTCCCCAGGACCATTCCTAATTGCTTTTTAATGATATGCAAATTTAGCTTCTCTTTGAAAATGACTGAATCAACTCTAACTGGCAACACATTCATCATCAGAATCGGCTTCACCTGAAGGCGAGGCTTTTGGTGTGTGTGTGTGTGTGTGTGTGTGTGTGTGCGCGCGCACGCGCATGTGTGAGTGCAGCTTTTCAATAATAGAAAAGGCTTCAAACCTTTTCTTGCATTAAAAGCAAGACATGCTCACTGCTGTTGGCTCTTAGTGATGACCCTACAGGGTAGAGTAGTGCTGTCCCCCAGGGCTTCGAAGGGTGTCAATCCTTATGGGAACGGAATGTCAAATGTTGTTTCCTACCGAGCCACTAGTGGACTCTACGTCTGAGCTTTCCGTTGGCGGTCAAGAGTTTTACTGCTGTGCCACCATGGCTCTTCTAAAGAAAGCAAGGCTGAATGAAAACTGTTTACCTGTTCCAACTTACCTACAAACTCAGCTTCAAAACAAGCTTTCTTAGAAAAGAGTTTCGGATGTTTGGATTGCGATAAGAGTTGTACGAGCCCCCAATGAAATAAATGATCTTTTAAAAAAAGAAAAAAGAGTTTCATTTGTAAGCTGGGAACTATCTATAGTGTAGGATTTGGGCTCTGGTAAACACAGATTACTGTCTAGACTAAGCAACATACTGCCTGTTTGGCCTTGAGCCAGTTAATTCATTTCTCTGAGTGTGCTTCTCAGTTTGCTAAACAGGGATATTATCTTCCTGACAGGTGTGCTGTAAAGATTACAGATGATATGCACAATATGCTTGGGTAGCAGCTTTTCTCCTACATTGTCCTCAAACAGTTTGGTCCAGGAGATAGACGGAAACATTTCAGAAAGAGCTAATGAAAGGGCAGCCTCAAGAAGAACTGGCATGTTCTGGGTACAGTCATAAGGAGGCCTGTACCAAAAGTGCCAGGCTGCTAACCCAAAGGCTGACAGTCCTAACCCATCCAGGGACTCCATAGCAGAGAGGACTGGCCATCTGTTCCCACTAAGAGTACAGCCCAGGAAGTTCTATGGAAGCTCTGTCACAGGGAATGGCAGTGGACTTCATAACATTCATCGGCAACCCCTGTATGACATAGCAAGACAAACAGTGACGTGCCATTCAGGAATCATGTCAGGAGTGGTCACCACTCTTCCAGGATCTTGGACCACTCGTCTATGTAAAACAGCCTCAACTCCTGCACTCAAGGAGGCCACACATCAGTGATAAAAATAGGAGGTACTATCCAGAATGATTCCTCCGAAAAAAATACCATGGACAACATTTATCATATCATGTTGACTAAAAAAGGCTAGGTGTAAATCATACATGCACTATGGTTTTAGCTGTATAGTCTCTGAAACATCTGTGTATAGAGAAAATAAAAGCAAAAACATTCTAATATTAACAGGGAACCTGTGTGCTTGAAACGGGCCTGCTGTCACAAAGGGTAGGACAAGTATGTGGCCTCTGTGAGACCCTGACAGGTGGACAAGAAATAAGAATGGAGGTTGGAATAGGTGAACCAATAAGGGATTGTGTTTATTGACGTTTCCATAGTTCACAGGGCACCCTCCTCTCATTTCCCTGGGGAAAGAATGAGGATACGCAATGACAAATACGATCATGGCAGAGAAAAGCTGAGAAAACAGAGGAGGAGGTGGCCACAGGGTCCGTGGTAACCGCCAAGCCCATGAAGGAGCTCATTCCCAAAATTCTTGTCCTGGCTCCTGGGCCAAAGGGCTTGTAAGTGATCCTACTTTTTTGTCCTTAGTGAATATAATATTAGTCAGTGAGGAATTACATATCAAGAACTCATAGAAAGTCCGTCATGACATTATTTGGGAATACAAAAAGCTTTTACTTTTCAGTGGGGGAAAGAACCAGTAGCATCGGCGATAGTTTGCTTGCGCATAGGACTCTACAACACACTGAGTGCTTTCTATCCATCATTTCAGTGCATTCGGACCATCAAGGGCGAGAAGGGAGGGGAGAGATCATGTGGCAATGGACCAAGGCCGAGACTCCAAGTCCTTCTCGTACAAGCTGGGTGCCGTTGGCCAGAGACTCCCCTCCTATGATGTTAGAAAGGACATGTAAATGACATGTAGCACTGTGGTATGTGCTCCAACTGGGTTGCTCTTAAATGCTCATTCATATTTATGGTTGTTGTTATGAACTGGTATGAATTGAATTGTGTCCCCCAGAAAAAAAAGACTGTCAGTCCTAATCCCTATGCCTGTGGTGGTGACACCTTTTGAGGAAGAACTTTTTTGACCCTTAGGAGGCCATATCAGTGGAGGGTGTATCTTAAACCTAACCATTTTTGAGATGTATGAGGGGTTGTTACCCCCAACCCAGAATTATGCTGGGTATAGTGAAAGTGGAACTTTCACACTCTGCCTTTTTCCCAGAGCAGTGAACAACCTGTTCAGAATTAGTGCACCCAGTGGGATTGTCTAGAAAGGTTCTGTCTGGTAACAGTGAACTATTTGTAAAAGCAGTTTCACTAGAACCTCGTTTTTTGTGATGGCCAATTTAAGAGAACAGTGTGTGGCTATGAAATTTTGTTTCCTGCTTGGGGAAAAAAAACACAGAAACTGATGTGATGTTGAACACAGATTGCAAGGACAGCACTAGGGGGAATATTCAAGTGTACGAGTGGTTTTCTCATTTCCAAAAGGGGAAATGTCAATTGATGACAAAGCTCATTCTAGATGTCCATCAACTTCCTGAATGGACAACAATGTAAAGTTGTAGGGCATTTGAAGCTCATACCACTGGGTCAGACTGTTTATCAGCCTTCTATTTCAAGGTTTTGAAAAGATTGTGTAACAGGGTGTGGCGACAAATGCCTGATTTGTGGCAGACAGGGGGGCTGGTTTTACCATTACAACAATGCACCTGCTTACATACACAGCCATCTCAGCGTGCCAGTTTGGGGCAAAACCCTGCATGCTCCTCTGCCTCATCCACCTTACTCACCTGACCTCACTCGGTGTGACTTCTTTTTGTTTCTGAGAATGCAGAGGGTCATGAAAGAACAGTTCGGCAAAGTAGAAGAGGTGAAGGAAAAAATGAGGGAGATGCAGTCAGTCATCCAAACAGATGAGTTTGAAAAATGTTTTCAAAAGGGCTGAGCCCCGGTGGCGTAGTGGTTGTGCACGAGACTGTGGTTCACGGGAATGGAGGTTCAATTCCAGCAGCAGCTCCACAAGAGCAAAGGCTAGGTCTCCTACTCCCACCACCAGAGGGCAGTGATGGCCCCCCAAAAAAGAAAGAAAAATGTTTCCAAGAATGGACTCACAGATTTGACAAATGTATTAAGCGAAAATGGACAATACTTTAAAGGTGATAAGATTATTTGATAAAAATGTTTAAATACATAGCTTTCAAAAAATTCTAGGTTTTTTGGGGGGATACCTCGCACAAAGAACATCAAAGATTCAGAGACAAACAAGGACAAATGAGGAGAAGATAGATGCCACGTGAGTATCTCCAACACGGGCCATGAGAGTGTGAGACGCCGAGGCCAGGACTCCCCCAGAGTGAACAGAGAGGCTTCCTCCTGCTAGAGCGGTGGCCTCAACCTTCCTCATGCTGCGACCCTTTCATACAGGTTCTCATGTTGTGGTGATCACCCCCCCACCAACCATAACTTTATTTTTGTTGTTGCTTCTTCACTGTCATCTTGCTACAGTTATGAACTGAAGGACCCCTGTAAAAGGGTCATTCGACCCCCAGAAGGGTTGCAACCCACAGGTTAAGAACCACTACTCTAGAGCATAAGCTTCCAAAGGTATTTGACCTTTTCCGAAAACAAAACAAAATTCTCAGAACTCCCCCTGGCAATGAAAAACTTCTGTATTATAAGCCATAATCCAGGCGAAAGTGTATCTGCTTGAGCACACCTCCCCACACCATTCCAGGGGCCCCAGGGGGTGGTATCACCCCCTTGGGAAGCACTACTCTTGAACCAGTACCCTGCATTCAGACGGCTAGCGTCCTAACCTGTGAGGAAATTCATTCTGTTTGTTATAGCACCCATGTGTGCTTTTCCTTGTATAGCGACACGAAGCAACAGAGACGGGGTTCATGAAACAGTTGGAAGCAACACTTGAAACTTGCCAGGAAATCCTCAAGGTGGAGTAATCCACCATCCTTGTGGTGGATTATCGGAAGCTCAAGAAGGAGCTCGGACCCGTGTAAGGAGTAGAGTGTATTCCCAAGGTGTGCCGTGAAATACACCTGACTTGTAGGTGACAGAGATCATGAGACTCGGCCCAGTTCTCCAGCCTCCCCAGCCCCACTCCAACCTACGGATGGAGAAAGCAGGACCTGGGGAGGAGGAGGGTCTCTTCCAAAAAGAATGGGGTGGTGGCTGTGAGGTGCGGTCAAGTCCGTCCGGCCTGCAGCGACCCTCTGCACAGCACAAATAGACACGACCTGGTCCTGGGCCATCCTCACAGTTCTTGAGTTCCAGCCACCTTTTGCAACAACGGTCCATGTTCTTGAGGGCCTTCCTCTTTTTTGCACTCTTCTCCTTTACCAAGCATGATGTCCTTGTCCAGGCTCTGGTCTCTCCTGATCACATGTCCAAAGTACGTCAGGTGACATCTCGCCAGCCTCAGTCCTAGAGAGCAATCTGGCTGTCCTGCTACCAAGAGAGATCCATTTGTTTCTTTGACAACCGTCACCAGCTCCGTAATCTAAATGCATCGACTGGTAGGCCCTGGGTCATGGCCAGACTTTTCTCTTGCCCAGCTCTGAAGTCAGACAGTTTGAGGTAGATCCTGGAACCTGCACTAAACTGCTGCGGAACGTGGGTGTGTGACAAAGCATCTTCAACTTCTGTATCTGCATTTACGAAATGGAAATAGTAGCCTCTCCCTCACTGGTTGTCCTGAAGATGAAGCTGCATAGCACATATAGAATGCACAGCAGCTTTCAGTATGGACTCATTTCTCATTTTACAGACTTAGAACTGAGATTTGTTAGCACTTCCTTTGGTTCAGGATTGTACCTCGGGACAAGAAACGGAGCCTGGAAAAAAATCGAAGAAACCTCTGGGTGAAAATTAGGTGGACTCTCCCTGCACCTGTCACTGGGCTCCACCTTTCTAACCGGGAGCTCAAGAAGACGATAGCCACCCAGTGACCTTCCCAGCCTCTGCTTTGACTCACAAACAGGTTGTGAAACAACCTGGGTGGAGACTCAGGCTGGAGTCCTGTTGTGCGGGTCAGTGCCGACAAACTGAAGCTGTTTGGTTGAGCCCTGAAAGGACATCATGTCTAACAAACACGGTGCTTGTCAGAGCCCCGAAGAGAGTGCCACGCACAGATTGGACTCTGGCCCCCAGGGCGTCATCAAGAGTGGAGCGACAGTGTCTGGGTTGTGTTTGGCATTTCCAGGTTGTGATTCTGGTCTAACAACCATCGTGGTTCAATGTCAGGAAGCGGGTGATGTGTTCGGGGCCAGGGTAGTCCTGTTTCTCAAGAGGCAATTTGATGTGTGGCCCGGGCCTGAGTTTTGGGCATCTGACTCTTGGCTTTGCCTCAGGCTGTCTTTGTGACCTTGGCAGGAGGCTTACCCCCTCTCAATTCCCATTCTTTTTTTCTACAAAATGCCCAACCTTGCAAAATTGCCTTCCAGAGAGAAAAGTTATCCATGTCTTGGAATATCGAATATGCTCCATAAATTATTAGCGCCCTGTGCCAAGACCTGCCTTCAAGCCCGCCTGGAGGCAAAGTCCTTCCTCTGGCCAATTTCTACATTGCCAGCATGCTTTCCCACTCACCTGAAAGTGGTTTAAAGTGGTGGGAAAAAAATCACAACTAGCAGAAGAAGTCACACTGAAATCATGAGTAGCAAAAACATCAAATAAATAATAATTATACCAACAAGATAAAGTGAAGTTCATTACAAAGACGTTTCCATGTATCAAAGAACTGTATCAAGAAAGTGAAGTGAAAATCTACAGAATGAAAGAGAACATTTTCGGAATGGTCTATCTGATAGATGCCCTGGTGGCGCAATGGTTAAGCTCTCAGGAGCTAACTAAAAGGTCACCAGTTCTAATCTACCAGCCGCCTGTGGGAGAAGAGCTCTGCTCCCATAAAGGTCACAGCCCACAACAATAACATGCACACGAGGCAGTTACTCTGCTCTGTCCTCAAGGGTGCTAGGAGCTGGAACGGATTCAACAGCCCACGACAGCAGCAGCATACCTGGTCTAAGATCCAGCATTTACAAAGAGTCCTGGAACTCAACCACAGACAGCTCAAATTGTTAAATGGGCAAAAGCCTTGACTAGACATTTCTCTCAGAAAGGTATACAAGGAACTAATGAATGGACGAAAAGATGCTCTCCATCACTAGTCTCTGAGAAATGAAAACCAGAACCAGAATGAGAGACCACTTCCACTAGAATGATTCACTGCTCTCGGGAAAATGACAAACGTTGGCCAAGATGGAGAGAAATTGGTGATGGGAAGGCAAAATGGTGCAGCACTTGTGGAAGCAATCAGGCCATTCCTTATGCAGTCAGACGTGGAATTATCACATTATCCAGCAACCCCCCTCCCAGGTATACACACCTGCAAACAATGAAAACCAGGAGCACACATATTTTCACACCATCGCTCATGGCAACAATTCACAATAGTCAAACGGTGGGGAAAACCTGAGGGGTCCTGGTGGCATGGTGGTGGCTCGTTGGACTTTGACTCATAGGGTGGGCAGTTGGAAACCACCAGGCTCCCTGTGGGAGAAAGGCAGGCTTTCGACTCCCATAAAGAGTTACAGTATTGGAAGCTCACACATGCTGTGCTTACCCTGCCCTAACACGCTGCTATGCATTGGCATAGACTTGATAGCAATGAGTCAGGGTTGAGTTTGTTTGCTTGTTTTTAAGAAACAACCTAAATATCCATCAAAGTGAACTCCCCCGAGGTACCTTGCAAGATACGCCTGCTGTTGAGTGAATCCCGATTCATGGTGCCACTGCCATCAAGTGAGCTCCGATTTACAGCAACACTACATGGGATTTTCAAGACTATGACTCTTTTAGAGAGACCGCCTCATCTTTCTCTCATGAACCAACATGTAGGTTTGAACTATCGATGCGTGGTTAGCAGGCCAATGCCTAACCCACAGCACCACCAGGGCTCCTGGAAATGAAACGGCTCAATTCTTCTCTGCACACATGGGGTCACCATGAGTCACAGTCACCTCGATGGTAACCAACGACAATGACAGTCATCCCTGCATCAACCCACTGATGTAGAGGATCCCATTTACAGGCAAGGAAACTGAGTTACTGAGAAGTTAAATCATTTGCCTCGGGTCACACACACACATCTGATAAATGGTCAAACCAGGATTTCAGTTCAAGTCCTTTCATCTCCTGAATCCAACCCTTACTCGTACCCTGGGAGTGACTCCCAGGGATGCCACATCTGAACTGCTGAACTCCCCATTGGCTGCTCCAGTCCTTTCCAGGCTCAGATGGGAGTCCGGGTCTTCATAATCGATTCCACATTTTAGTTTCACCCAGAGCAACCGATTGACCCAGTGGCTGCAGCCCTGCACGCAGACCCGGCAGGGGTGGTGAGGAAGGTGCCGGTCCGGCAGTGTCTGGACATAGGATGCTGATGAGGCAGACTCATTCAGCAGCACCTAGCCATCATGACAGTAACGTGGCTCGACTAGACCATACTTTCTTTATTCTCTTCTTTCTCTTTTCGTTATTAGGAACAACGCTGTGAGAAACCACGATGTGCAGATAGTTTTTGCGTAGACGCATGTTCACATCTTTTGGGGGTCTGCCTTCGAGCGGAACGGTGAGGTCATCTGGTAACACCCCTCGTCTGTCTGTTTGTCCTAATATGGTGGACTATGTGTGGGCTGTGCGTCTGGAAGCGATGTCACTGGTATTCCGAATGCCAGCACGGTCACCCCAGGTGAAGGCATTTTAGTGGAGCTTCCAATGAAGACCAGACTGTGAAGACGGAATCGGCTGTCCACCCGGAAGTAGGTAGTTCCTGCAAACCTTGTGCCTCGGCCCTAGCATCAAAACATTGCCAGAGAAGGAAGGCCTAAGGAATGGAAGCAGACTATTGTCAGAGATCATGCGAGAGGAGCTGTCCTCTCAGAGTTCAGGCGACCCTGGTGGCAGGAATGGAGTCATACTTGGGAGGAGAGGAAAGCCTTAGGCATCTTCCTTTGCTGAGACAACACACGTCAAAATGACGTGGGACCAGGCCGTGGTGTGGACAGTTGCTACGGGTCTAAACCAACTCATTGCCAACTAACAGCAACACAATAATTCTATGTTTAGCGCTTTGGGGAATTTCCAGGCTGTTTCCCCACATGATTGTCCAATTTTACATTTCTTTTTTTTTAATTCATTTTATTGGGGGCTCATACAACTTTTATCGCAATCAATACATATATCTATTGTTTGCCAAGCACATTTGTACATTTCTTCCCATCATCATTCTCAAAACATTTTCTTTCTACTTAACCCCTTGATATTAGCTCTTCATATTTCCCCTCCCTCCACGCTCCCCGCTTCCTCACAAACCCTTGATAACTTGTAAATTATTATTATTTTGTCACATACAACACACTCTGATGTCTCCCTTCACCCACTTCCTGTTGTCCATACCCCAGGGAGGAGGTTATATGCAGATCCTTGTAATCTGTTCCCCCTTTCTACTCCACCTGCCCTCTACCCTGCCAGTATCTCCACTCTCACCGCTGGTCCTGAGGGGGATCATCTGTCCTAGATTGCCCATGCTTCCGGTTCCTATCTGCACCAGTGTACATCCCCTGGTCTAGCTGGATTTGTAAGGCAGAATTGGGATCATGATAGTGGGTGGGAGGAAGCATTTAAGAACTAGAGGAAAGGGCTGAGCCCCGGTGGCGTAGTGGTTGTGCATGGGACTGCGGCTCACTGGGATGGAGGTTCAATTCCAGCAGTGGGGCTGGGCCTCCTACTCCTACCACCAGAGAG